>PVKA01018463.1:0-43817 GCA_004027165.1 Ctenomys sociabilis | reverse complement strand
GAAGAAGAAGGAGAAGGAGAAGGAGGAGGAGGAGGAGGAGGAGGAGGAGGAGGAAGAGGAGGAGGAGGAGGAGAAGAAGAAGAAGGAGAAGAAGATAGTGCCAGGTGTCTCAGCTAGGACTAGAAATTTATCATTAGTGATGGCTTGTATCAGAGACTGAAGAAACCTTTAAACAAGTTTAAAAAGACAGTATGTTATGAGTACATATAATCATGATTAAAGGACACAGGAGGAGAAGCAAGGGGCAGGCCTATGATCTGAATGTCATTTTACCATGACCATGCTGAAGAGGAGGAGTATTGATTTTTAGTTTCTAATATCAATATGAGGAAAGAGAGTCAGGGTCATACCTCGACACAACTGTATTGAGGGACCTCATCAGAGGTATAGAATAAGGGGGCAGGATTGAGAAGGCTAGAGGTGGAAATAGTGACAGAAGGGCCCTCTGTGAATATTAGGGGAATCAACTGTACGAAGCATCATTAAGGCTGTAATTATCTCATGTGTGATGAGTTCACTAGGTGATAGGGTGAGTGGACCATGATAGATTCTCTTAAAATGAACTTTTTGTCTCTTGTGTGAGAGTGCAGCTGCTGTGAGTGTGTGGAGACATGGAGTCTATCTACTGACTGTGTTGCCTATAGTTATTTAGAAAGGTAGACTACTGCCTGAGAAGATGGTCTCTTCTTATGTCATAAAGTGCTCATTGTATTGTGACACTGAAAAGAAGTATATAGGGTAAAAGGCTGAGTTGGGTTGGGCAAAGAGAAAGCAGGGCCCCTTAGGAGGGCTTGTTGTAGCTTGTGAAAGGAGGAATATGCAGGAACAACAGGGTCAAGGGGCTCTAACAAGGAATATTTTGATGCTAGAGATGCAAAGTTGGGAACCCAGAGGTGGAAGGATAAAGCCTGTTGTTTTTGTGGTGGGCGCTTGAAGGTCATGAAGAAGGGCTTTGTGGTCAGCAGTGATTGCATGAGTAGTGGGAGTGAGGGTGAGTCTTAGATATTTGACCTATTTTTTTGAAGCGATCTGAGCTTTGGCAGGAGAGACCCTGTAACCTCATCCTGATAGGAAACTGAGAAGAGTAGCTGTCAGGGCATGAGGGAGGAACAGAGGAGGAGGTCTGGGCTTGAGATCGAGAGTTTTCAGATCAGCAGCAAGGGCTTGGCTAAAGAAGTGAGGACTGTCTCTGAACCCTTAGGCAGGATTGTCTATGGGAGCTGTAGAGATTGGAGAGTGTCAGGATCAATCCATGTGAAGGCAAAGAGGTCCTGGAAATGGTGAAGAAGGCATCTTTAAGGTCTAGGACAGTAAAGTGAGTAGTGGAAGGAGGGATATGAGAGAGCATAGAATAGGGGTTTGCCACCACCGGATGAATAGGAGTAACTGCATTGTTTATAATTCTGAGATCTTGAACTAAACTATAGGAGCCTTGACACAGACAAAGGATCTACAGAATAAGGTACAGGACTACAAGATAAACCCTGAGGGGACTTCACTGACCTCAGAAGAAACAAAAAGTACATGTGTTGGTATATAGGTCTTGCTCTATCTAGGTCTTAACCATCCAGCAGAAAAGTACAAAAATGAAGTATACACCATGGGGCCATAATAATAAGTTGAGCTGTAAGTGGCTATGGTCGACAACTCCTTTGAATAACTCACTATTGTTGTGGAATGTTGGACTGTGTTGGATTGTGTCGTCGAGTTCAGGTACCTAAATTAGTTGAATGACAATGGAGTGCCCATCTTTGACAGGTGTAGACAAAAGAAGGGGTATAGAAAGGAACAATCATGGTGTGTGTTTGTATGGACAGTACAGTTGGGATATATAACGCTGTGCTTCTACATAATTCTACAAGAAGCAAGATTTGCACTCATGATGGTTGGACAGCATATTATGTCGGCTTCTAGTACTATGGACAACCACTAGGAAAATAACAAGGTAGAAAGTATTAATTATTGAATATTTGATGTAATTCAGGTATAAAAAATAAGATATGCAAACAGCTACACTCTCTTAATTTACTGATAAAAGACATCTGCTATAATAATGTCTGTAAGTATAATATCATGTATGCACTTTCTATGATACCAAAACATTATGAAAACAGTTTGCAATGTATTAATTTATCAAATCCATCTTGTCAAGGTATCTTAAAACCGTCTCATTGATATTTGTACTTCAATAAAACAAAAATAAAAATAAATAAATAAAAATAAATAAATTTGAAATAAAATAAAATAAAAAACTATAGGAGCCATTGGGTTTGAGTACAGGAAAAATGAGGGTATTGTGTGGCAAATGGATAGTTTAAAGAAAACTATTGGTAAGGAGGCAGAGAATGATGGGCTTGGGTCTCTTTTGATGTTTGGGGGCTATTGGGTATTGGGGAATGTAGAAAAATGCTGTAGGATCTCTGAGGCACACCAGTCTAGGAACAGCATGTGTGGCATGACTGGAACTGGAAGTGCCTCAGTATATGGTCGACAAGGCAAGAGGGAGGAGCTGGCTGTACACTGAGGTTGGGCTTTAAGATGTACACTGTAGGGGCAGAAAGATGAGAGAGGGGGGGAGCTTTTGAAGAAGGTCTCTCCCTATGAGACGTCTGGAACAGGTTGGGATCACAAGGAAATTACGAGTGAAGACAGCAGGGAATGGGACTATCTGAAGGGGTCATGTAGTCAGCCACGGAGACTGTAGAGCTAAGATAACAATTTTAGAACCCAGGAAGAACACTATATGTGGTCTCTGTGTCAGCAAGAAAAGTTTTCTTTTCCTGAGGTGTATTTAAAAATGTAAAATAAAGATTGCTTATTGTGATGAGACTTTTTCTCAGATTCAAACTAATACCTTTAACAAAAAACTTGTGATGTATATCCCATTTATGGCCAACTAACTAGATGAAAAGTTTTTATGTATAAGATAGAGATGATTGGTTAAAAATATTATGTCAAAATGAAAATTTGTATTAATTATTATAACTATCCTACTAATTTCTTTCTCAATAAAATTAATTTTAAAAATGAAAGTTTATGTACGTCATGAAATGTCATTAAGATTGTCTTACTACAATGTTGTATATGGTTTTGACTTCTAAATTTCTGCATTAAAATGTTACCTGTTAACATTCTATAGGGATTTAAATATAGAAGATCCATGACTAATTATAAAATGAGCTAATAGAAGCTTAAAGGAAGTGGTTTTTAAACAAAAAGAGGGGAAATGGTATGAGAGTATACATGAACATACCTAGATTAATCATACAAAAATAGGACCTGCGACATAGCTCAGCAGACTAAGATTTTGCTTAGGTAAGCACAGGGGCCAGGATTTGATACCTGGCACTGCAGGCCTCACCAGTTCCACCCCTGGGCATGCTAAGCTGGAGACAGAGTGTGAGCGTAGTGGTGCACACCTGTAATCCCAGCACTAGGGAGGCAGAAATCAGGAGGATCACTACGAGTCTGAACTACGTAGTGAGACCCTGAACACACACACACACACACACACACACACACACACACACACGCACGCACACACCTTAAAAAAATCATCCAAAAAGCTCTATTTATGTAAAATTCTGAAAATAGGTGCTGGAGAGACAGCATAAGTACCTACCTGGAAAGCACAAGGACCCCCTCTACCTCTGGCCCTACATGCCATGTGATCTTGTA
This sequence comes from Ctenomys sociabilis, assembly GCA_004027165.1. NCBI lineage: Eukaryota > Metazoa > Chordata > Mammalia > Rodentia > Ctenomyidae > Ctenomys > Ctenomys sociabilis. The sequence continues at coordinate 40,139 of PVKA01018463.1, read as the reverse complement.
AGTGTTAAAGATAATTTTACTGATTAGCCTTATATTCCAAATCCACTACTCAATAAAGGAGTTCACTGGTGGGATGCTATTATACCCATATATGTGAATGAAAGTTCCTGGTTACTTGGCCCCTGTGATGCCCAGGGACCAGCAGTGCCAGCAGAAGGAACCTGAATTCCATTCTGTGGGGTCGGAGTAAAAGGCTAGCCTATTGGTACTGGGAATGGATCTCATTGCTTCAAAGCAAGCACAGAAGTCTGGTTATCTATAGTAAAAAATACCACAGGGAACAAAGGAGGAAAAGGGGGATGTTTTCTTTTACAGGGACAAAGCTTTAAAGGTATAGCTAATGATGGAGCATTTCCACCGCCAGATCTACCACCCTGCTAGACTGCCAGCGTTGCTCACCTTGGCGATTGGGTACATTGGGAAGTCTGTAGAGGAGAAGCAGCCCAGGTATTGGTTAATATTTCCGATGGGAATGTCATAAATTGGAGTCCTGTCTGGGCTTAACCCAGACAGCGGAAGGAAGAAAATTATGTGGAAACAGAATGACAGCGATGAGAATCATATAAACACTAAAAATGCCAATGATCCAATGATTTGGATGGAGGAGGAGTCTCCCTTAGCATTGCTTATGCTCCTGGGGGGGGGGGGGCAATTCAGCATCATCTTTGGACGTTAGTTACCTCTTTAAAACATATGTCAGCATGGAAAGGTTATATATGAAGGGATCTATCCTCATGTAATTTACATCTAAAATTTAAAAGGAACACCACACATTTTGTATAGGCATGTGTTCACTTCCCTTATCTGTTGTTGTGGGACCTAGTTATCAGAACCCTTTTAATTGCACCATTACATGTCACAATTGTTCTTTTTTTTTTTTTTTTGCTGGAACCAGGTGTTGAACTCAGGCCCATGTGCTTGCCAGGCAAGTACTTATTCTACTGAGCCATCTCCCTACCCCCACAATTGTTCTTTATGTGCACGTCTAAATGCTTCTGTTAGCTTCAACTTTTCTAGGGATACCATTTATATTCTTAAGGCTAAGAGCAGAATTTTGCTTCCTGTACAACTACAATGCCTGTGGCAGGGCTCTCTTTCCATGATGCTGTACCAATATTTGCTAGAGGCACTAAGGAAGAGAAAAAGAATGACTGTACTCTTGGTAGCCATAATTTTAGAAATAATAACAGTCACAGCCACTGTTACCACAGCTGGAATAGCATTGAGCCAAACTGTACAAACTGTTCACTTTGTGCAGCAGTGACAAGAACTCAGAACAATTATGGACTTCACAGAGACACGTAGATTCAGAATTACATACTAAAATAAATGATCTAGAATGAGCAGTTGTTATGCTAGGAGATCAAACTGTTAATCTACAGCATCAACTTCATTTAAAATGTGTATGTATGTATATACAAAATAGTACAGATATACAGCTACTTTCTCTTAGTTCAATAAGAAAGATTTATACTAATAGTGTTTAGACAAGATATCATGTCTGCATCTTGTACTCTGAATAACTACTATGAAGACAACAATATGCAATGTATTAATCATTGTAATTGTCCTACTAACCTGTTGTTTTTTTCTTCTGTATTTTTAGGGAAGGGTCTACAGGATGTTCAGGGTCTCACTACTAGACAGTTCTCAGTGATTCTCCTGTTTACAGCCTCCCAAGTGCTGGGATTGCAGGCACGCACCACCACACCCAGTGGGGCAGGACCAGCAAGGCAGGCCCAGGGATGGGGATCGAACCCCCTGCCCCTGCGCCTGCCCGCAGGTGCTTTAATCTGCTAAGCTAGTCGGCCAGCCCTTGCTATTAACCTGTTTTGAAACTGTATCACTGCTATTTCTTTTTTGATAAAATTAATTTTTTAAAAATGTGATTGGAGGGCTAGAGAGATAGCTCACTGAAATAGTTGCTTGCCTGGCAAGTGCAAGGTCCTGAGTTTAATCCCTGGTACCACCAAAAAATAAAAAAATAAAATAAAATAAATGTGATTGGAATACCTCTTCTTTCTGTGTAACTCCAATTCCACAGAATCAAACCCATTTTGCAGGAGAAAAATGTAAAAAGATATTTATTGTATCATGGTTATCTGTATCCTATCTCTTCAGAACATATTGACAATACTTTTGCAAAGCAATTGTCAGAATTGTCTGATACTGATCTATTATAAGGCATCTCTAATGGCATTGAAAACCATCATCTTTTTTATGCTACTCCATGGTTTAGTAGGAGTACGACAAAATTTATGTTGGCTCTGTACTGTTTGTATGTCTTGCATAGCCTGGTGACAGGAGAAGCCCCCCAACAAGCCATGAATTGACAATCTGCAGCCCTCACTCTGTTGCTTCATAAAAATTCAGCACAAGACAGAAATGGGGAAGTGCAGTGATATGAGTCAGAAGTTTACTATCCCAAGGGAGCAAGGAACAAAGAACAGACCCTAAGGGAACTGCCACAAGCTAGATACAGGGTAAGATTCCTGGAGGCTGCAGCTGTCTGTTCTTTGTTCCTTGGGAAGTTACTAACAACTGATATGTAATCTTACAGTTTGGTGAATGCTGGAAGATGATGTAAATACCAGCTTGTGTACACCAAATTAGTTATGTACATTCCTTATCCTGTTTGTAGACCTCAATAAATGTGAGAACTTTTGGTGGCTCCCTTAGAGGGAGACTAAGCTCAGTGGGACCTCTGAGGCTATGTTGATCCAGTGTTCCCATCATTTCTTTCAGTTCTGACTGATAATATATAACAGTTATGGTTTATGTCTAGTTGTTTCCCCAAAGCCTCATGTAGTAATATGCACATGCCCATGTTTATAGCACTACAATTCACAATAGCTAAAATCTTGGAAGTGGTGCATATGGCCATCAACAGATGAATGAATAAAGAAAAAGTGAAATGTATACCCCATAGAGTACCACTGTCCACTGTGCCAAGAAGAAGGAGAAAAGAAAGTAGATGTAGACCAATAGATGTATCTAGAGACCAAAGTGTTAAGTAAATAAATGTCACAAAACTTAAATGTTGGTTTCATATATATATATATATATATATATATATATATATATATATATATATATATATATATATATAGCAGTTGATGGAAAGACTGGTAATGACATGGATCTTTTGCACATAGGATGGTGACCAAGAGATGGAGGGAAGGGGAAGGAGCGGGGAGGAAGGAGATAAAGTAATTAAGATGTGTTGGTACATGTATTAGTACCAGCTTTTTGCAAGGAATGTGATTATTATGTACCACAAACATACCAAAAAAAAGGAAAAGAAACACAACTTGGCTAAGGGTCCTGTGATCGAGACCTCTATTTCCCCAGGCCTGACTCTGGGCTTCCTTTGACATTACTGAATTCAGTTTAAGCAAAAATTCTGCTAATTTATTTTAGCAACGATCCACTACCTTTTGTTTCTGATCACCAGGGTACAGTATTCTGGTGCTCAAGTTTGACTTTGGCAATAACCATTCAAGTCACTTTAAACAGAACACCTTTAACCTCCATGTTTGCCTCTTAGAAATCTTCCTTCTCTCCCCACCCTCATGCTGGGTTTTCAGTCATCATTTGTTGGAATAGGAGTTAGGTCCAATCTCTCTCCCTGGCAAAACCCAGTTGCAGTGTTTCCTATACCCAGTGCCATGACTGCCTTTGAATGAAGTCTGTCTTGCTTCTTTAACAAATGTCTTTAATAATTTTTAATACTTCTTAGCACTTTTCTAATATTTTAAAATTAATTCATCATATTATAATACATATTTTAATGTACACATAATAACTACATATTTATGGGTATGGCGGCATTTTAATATATGGATACACTGTATAACACAGATCAGGGTAAATGGCATATCTACCACCTCAGATATTTATCATTTCCTTTTGTTGCATATATTCAAAATCCTACTATTTTGAAGTAGTCAAAATTCTACTACACTATAGAACTTTACAAATTATGCCTACCTATACAACCATACATATTAACTATCCTCTCTACATCCTTCCTTTCCTTCCGGTGTCCTATTGTGCGTGCCTAAGTATCTCACTCCCCACCAGGTACTGCTACCACTATGTACCCTTGTTACAGAACCTTGACTTGTGCCCCATGTGTGCTGAATGCATGGAAGCAGTTGTCAAAACTGACATTTATTTCGTGTTATTTATTTTAATTTTCCCTAGTAAATATAAACTCAAGACTGAAGGCCTGCTTATATACCTTTTGTTTAATGGTATATACTCCAAGCCCTGAACAAGGGCTATGACAGTGATGATACAGGATGTAAGGGTTAAGGTTAATTAAACTGAACGGACTAAGGGAGACCTCACAGACAAAAATGGCAATAACATGGAAGTGAAAGAAAGGGGGAGAAACAAAAATTACTAGGCGGGGAAAGATTTCAGGCCAATAGAATTCAAGCAAATGTTTGCTGTGCCAAGATGGCCTCCGGCACTTACCGCCACACTCAATATGGCGATCAGAGACCATGCTTGTCGGAAATCTCGCGAGAGGTGTATGACGGCAACTGTCCGGGAGTTGAGCTGGGGGTGTGGAGCAGCCAAGATGGAGCCGGCAGCCGGTGGTTTGGGCCCGCTGACTGTGAACAACAAGCAGCCCCAGCCGCCGCCACCTCCTCCCCCAGCAGCAGCGCAGCCGCCACCCGGGGCACCGCGGGCTGGCGGGGGCCTCCTGCCCGGGGGCAAAGCCCGAGAGTTCAACCGCACTCAGCGCAAAGACTCGGAGGTCAGGAGCTCGGGGGGCGAGGCTTGCACCCGCGGGCGGCGGGCGGCGGGCGGGGAGCGCAAAGGCGCGGCGCTAGGAGGGGCTGAAGCTGTGCCACCCGCTGTCTCCCCGGGCGGGACGTGGGCGGGGTCTGCGCCCTCCGATCCTGGATCCCCTCGGATCACCTCCTGGAGTGCGCGGGACTGCGCACGGCTTGCGGTCGGGCAGGGACGGCCGAGCGATTGGTCGCCGGCCAGCTGAATACAGAATTCCGAGGAGCGCGGAGCAGACGGAGGGTGCGAGAAGAGCAGGGCTACGTGCGGTTCCCGCCTGGCTTAGCCAGGCAGGCGCACACCACGGGCGACAGTGCCTGATGCCGAGCTGATGTTGAGGATCAGAAATACGGATTTTTAAACCCGCGCGAGGGCGCGGGGTTCCCTCCCCAGAGTGAGCTGTGCCTCCCCTCCGGAGACTGCATAGTCGGGAGCTGACTATTCACCTCACCCCGAATTAAAATTCCTCCCACTGCTTCCCTTTGCAGACTTCATGAATGAAGACGCACTCGTCACCACATTTTAGGGCGTTACTTAATCAGCACGTTCCTAGAGCACTTAGTCTCCTCTACCTGAGACAACTCGCAGGCGGGTCCGATCACCAGTCAGGCGATTATTAATGAGGAAGCTTTTCATTGTCCAGGATTGATGTCTGAGCTCACACAAGAGTGATCATACTATCCTAGACCTGAGAAATCAGTTCATTTCAAACGTTGGCTATTTTTCCTGTAGCGCCCCCCCCCCAAGTTCTTTGGTAAAATATGTGAAAAATGGGCAAGTCCACACTACAGATAACAAGGTTGAAGGAAAAATTGTTTTGTTTTTTGAGACAAGATCTTGATGTGTAATTCAGGCTGGCCTTCAGCTCCCAGCGATCCTCCTGCCTCGGCTACATAAGTGCTGGGATTACAAGCATGCACAGCCATTCCTGGCTTGAAGCAGATGTTAAAAAAAAAAAAAAAAATGTTCTTTTTTTAAAAAATGATCTTTTAAGATCTCTATGAGATGAGATATCAGTGGTGATTGCTCAATAACTTTTCAAGTGTAGAGGTCTCTGAAAGTGGTGAGGTGAATCTGCCAGGGCCTGTCTGTCTGTCTTCTCTACCTGTCTTACTTACCTAGGTGGTGTTGAAGATTGAACCCAGAGACTTGTGATTGCTCTGGGCCTCTAGCTCATGTTTTTAAAGTTTTAAATTTCCCTAAGTACAATAAATAGACAAATACTATATTTATTTATTAATTTATTATTGTGCTGTGTTTCATACAGGGCTAGAACCAAGAGCCTTATTCATGCTCAGCAAGCACTCTCCCCCTGAGCGGTTACACTCCGTGGTTGTGCATTTAATTGCTTTCTGCCCTGTAGTTACCACATAGACTGGGCACATGGAAAGCCAATCAGATAGATCTGGCAACATGTCTAGGTGTGTTACTTGGAGATGCTGCTGCACTCCAGTTGTAGCTGAAATCAGTAGTTGGGGAGGCCAGTCGATGCCTGAAGGACAAGGAGGCTGATGTGATGGCTAATAACAAACCACTGTGCAAAATAATTTTGAGTAGCCCTTAAAAACACTCAAGTTGGATTTTTGTTAGCTGCATCCCATAAATGAAAAAACTAATGCTTAGTAACTTGTGAGAGTGTACACTGTTGCCTGTGAACTGAGGATAGTTATTGTAAGTATGGTGTTGTCTTCCCGAAAAAACTAATGCTTAGTAACTTGTGAGAGTATACACTGTTACCTGTGAATTGAGGATAGTTATTGTAACTATGGTGTTGTCTTCCCAGTTAGGCATTAGTATTTATTATTATTATTATTAATTATTTCAGTGCTGGAGATTGAACCCAGTTCCCTATGCATGCTTGCCAGGGCCTCTACCCTGAGCCTGTCCCCCCAAGTGGATTTACTTAAGCCTAAGGAGTTTGCCTGGTTTTTCTTGACTCTTCATGGTAGGTTCTCACTAACCACCTATCCCTAGCAGTAAAAATACCCCTTGTTATATTCTCTCCTGTGTGTAGGCGGTAAACCGGTCTGTTCTATTGCTGCCTTCTCTGTCAGCTCTCACTGAAATTTGAGATGCTGCAGAAGACTGAGGGGTTGGTGCTCATTTTGCCCTCAGCTTGGACAGCTCACTAGCCAGAAGGAAGTGAAGCTTCTGGATTATACAGAATAGCCATTCACTATAGAAGAGAAACTATGTTCATTTATATAATAAATGTATATTTTGATATAAACCATTCCTCAATTCGTTCATGCACAGTACCGTGCTGAACATTGTGGAATCACTGCCGAGTAAAACAAAGCTCTAGCCCTTAGGGAACTTGCAGTCTCCAGAAGCAGGCATTCAGCTAATACAGCCACAGGATGGTTCTCAAAGGTTTTGAAGCTCAACTTTCTACTCACTGTAACTCAGAAATCTTGTCCTGGTAGTCATTGTTTGGTATGCAACATACCAACTAGAGAGTGTTGGTTTTGACTATTTCTTGGCATGCTACCTTTCCCAGCCCAACAATTATTGAGCAGGATCAAGGTAGCACTGTGAACATGCCAGTATGTAATTTTAAGTTCCAATAACTTCTTTGAAGGCAACAACTGTGACAGGACTGTTAGTTCTCACTGAGGGAGACCCAGCTAGTCTAGGAGACTTGAGAGTATGATGAAGCAGCAGAAAAGTAGAGGCAGTGGAGTCCTGTAAGGCAGCAGTGTCTCTGGGAATATATGTATTTGCTCCTCTGGAAACCGCTGATGCTCATTTGCATAGAGCTTTCTATTTTCTTTTTTAAAAAGTTTTTAAACTTATCTATTTGGTACAGTGTCTTGCTCCACAGCTCAGACTCGTAGTGATCCTCCTGTCTCAACCTTCCCAGCGCTGATCGATTACAGGCGTGTACCACCACTCCCTTTTTGGGGATTCCAGGGCCTACATAGCATGTGGTTCCAGGGATCGAACCCAGGTCTTCATGCTTGCCAGGTAGGTGCTTAGACGGCCAAGCTATCTCCCCAACCCAAAGCTTTCTGCTTTTATCAACAGGGCTATTCCGAGTCTCCAGACCTCGAATTTGAATATGCTGATACAGACAAGTGGGCTGCAGAGCTCTCAGGTAAACCATAGGCCTTCACATGTTTTGGGGTAGGTCTTTTTTTTTTTTTTTTCTTATTAGTTTTTAAGAAGATTAAGGAGTATAAATTTGGAGTTTGTTTATTTTTGCTAGACCTATCAATAGTATAAATAAAAGACATGTTAGCTATTTCACTCTGGCTATGGCTATCTCATAATTTCAGGTTATTTTGACTTTCATGAAATGTCTTATTTGTGGTCATCTGTTTGTTCAGGCCCGATCCCAATGGGACACAGTCGGTGGGGCTTCTTGATCATAATCATCACCCTGACAGGAGAGATGCTAACACATGCACTTGCCTCTGTGCACATCTTTGTTTCCACTGCTTTTCCTGTGTAACATGGGGTCACGTGCTATGCTTTTCTAGCCCCCATAACGTAGGTGCTACTCAGGTGGTACCAGGGCCATGGTCAGTCTGGAATGGCAGGTGGGGCGAATGCACAGCAGATCAGAAGCACCTGGGTTTATGCTCTGCTGGCACTCTGGTTCTCAGCTGGAAGGCCAGTAGGCAGTTAGCACTGAGGCCTCCTCTGGTAGTTAGCATTGTCCAGGAGTCCCTGTGAGTCAGGGATAGAGGTGGGCTAGAAGTAAATGCTACATGTGAGAATTGGTGTGAAATGTGGGTATGGAGCTGATGATGGTGAGATTTTGTCCTTGACAGAGCTGTACAGCTACACGGAAGGGCCAGAATTCCTCATGAATCGAAAATGCTTTGAGGAAGACTTCCGGATCCATGGTGAGATTGTGGCTCCCGTTCTTTGGTTCCTGTTGCCCTGTGTCAGGAAAGCTTCAGCATTTTGTTTAGTCATCTCAGTGACTAAGGTCATTCTGGAGCAATATGAGATATGTGCTGAACCATGATTACTCAGGCCACAGGAACAGAGTGGGCATGGTAGGTACTTGGATGGTGGCTTCTCAGGAGGTTTAAATGTACAGAGCAGAAGGTGATTGTTTTTCTGGTCTTGTGGCAGTCCTGCATTGGGAACATTAACACTGAGTCCCTTCCATTGTGAGTGTTTCTGGGCTCTCGTGTCACTGGTCTCTTGCCCTACAGTGACAGACAAGAAGTGGACTGAGCTGGATACCAACCAACACCGTACCCATGCTATGAGGCTCCTGGATGGCTTAGAGGTCACTGCCAGGGAAAAGAGACTGAAGGTGGCCCGAGCAATTCTCTATGTTGCCCAAGGTACCATTTGGACCTCCCTGGGGGCTGGTGGGCCTCTGCCAGTGACCTTACCCATCCCCATGTGTGCAGTGCTGAGTAAGCTGTGTCCTGTGTTGCAGGCACCTTTGGCGAGTGCAGCTCAGAGGCAGAGGTGCAGCTCTGGATGCGCTACAATGTCTTTCTGCTCCTGGAGGTGGGCACGTTCAATGCTTTGGTGGATCTTCTGAACATGGAAATAGAGTGAGCACTTCTGCTGAGGGGATCAGCAGGGAAGAGGAGGGGAGGGAGGGAAGGCGGGGGTGAGAAGGGAAGCAGAGGGGTGAAATGGGTCACCTAGGCTGAAGGTCTGTGCTCAGGATTTGTTATTGCCACCCAGGGATGTGCGTGGCACATCATGAAGTGCAATAGGGGTTAATGACTGTCCCCAAAGCTCCTGAATGCGGGAGCTTTTACATCAGACTGGAGGTCCTGCCAAGACCCAGACCTACTTAGAAGGTTTCTCTTTTGCGGTACCAGGGATTGAACTCAGGACCCTGTGCTTGCCAGGCAAGTGCTTATTCTACTGAGCTATCTCCCTGGGCCCCAGGTTTCTCATTTTGAACCCCCTTTGAAACCTCAAAGTCCCTTGTATTTGCCCTGTATTTTCTCCATCAGCAGGAGGCCAGACAATGTCTAATACCCGGGCTCAACCAAAGCCTCCTGTAATCTATGTCACCACTGGTCCTTTGTCTGTTGGACAGGTTAGTTGCTGCCCATCTAAGGATACCATTATCAATAATAATGGCTAAGAGCACTCAGGGCTATATGTCTCAGGCATTGTTAATCCATCACATGAATTAACACGTTAATAGCATAGCTACTGTTATCATCTCAGTTTTAAAGATGAGGAAGCTGAAACATACAGGAGTCACGTACCTTGCCCAAGTGCACATAACCAGTAGGTGTTGGAGCCAGGATTCAGCTCTTGGCAGTCGTGTCTAGAGCTTGAGCTCCAACCACATTGTCCTCTGGTGCAGTCTAAGCATATATCCCAACACAGTGTTCCCCACAAGGTGACAGTTGTCGGGCAACATTTAGCTGCCCCGCTGGGTAACCCCCATGTCTCTCCTGCAGCAACAGTGCCGCGTGCAGCAGTGCGGTGAGGAAGCCTGCCATCTCCCTGGCTGACAGCACAGACCTGAGGTGAGGCGAGTGAGCTTTAGCCAGAGAATAAGCTTGGGAGGGCCCGAGGGGCGGATCTTTGGGTTTCCTGGGTGTCCGTGCTCTTTCTGCACACAATAACCTGCACACGTGAGGGCTCAGAGAATGACCAGTGAGCCCTACTGAGGTCTCTGGGAGGGTCTGGAAGACCAGGGGAAATCCAGGCTGGAGGCCAGTTGAAAGAGCCAGTTATGTGTTGGGGGAGATTTGCTGCTGCCAAGAACCTGATGCTGGGATGTTTTGTGCTAGGACAAAGTGAGCAGTCTTGCTCCAGAGTTGTTCCCACCCTCTTGCATGCTGGATCCAGCGCCATTAGATTAGCTCTGACAGCTGTGTGGTTCCTACCTGCGCAGAAAATAATGGTAACTGCTGAGCAATGAGACTACCTTTCCATTTCTGTGGAATTGTATCTCTTTTTGTGAATTTTAGTTTTTCAGACTGGATATCTGTGGTGTTTCCCACCATTCTGAGGGTCTGTGGTGTTACCTCCTGGTGTCTATCTTTGCCCTTGTACACTTTACCCTTGTTCTAACTATGATCCAGTCTTGAGTTGACACCCACCCTCACCTCCCATTTCTCTGTTTTTTCCTTTCTGGGAAGCTTAGAGTAGTGATGTCTTGTTCATATTTTTTTTTCTTTTACCAACTATTTTTTTTAAAGCATCTGCTTTGAGTGATGTTGAAAGTGCAAAACAGTACTGGTCCCAGCTAGAGTGGCCTGCAGCAGTGATAGAAAAAGATGAAGGACAGCTCTCAGCATTCTTCGCTTTGTGAGCACTCAGATTGGCTCTCAGTTTCTCTGTTACAGCCTCTTATAGTCCCCAAGCTTTTCTCTGTGCCGAGGCTTTCTTTGTGTTATTTGGAATCTGAGGAAGCCGGGGTGCCCCTTACTTCCCCCATCTTCATTGTAAGCTGGCTCTCGTGCTCAGGGTTCTGCTCAACATCATGTACCTGATTGTGGAGACTGTGTACCAGGAGTGTGAGGGTGACACGGCCGAGTGGAGGACGATGCGACAGACCTTCAGAGCTGAGCTGGGTAGGCCCCTAGGCTCCTCTTTCGAGGTCCTGCCTGGACCTGGTGCTGGGCGCTGGGAGGCCTCTGTTCTGCCTGTTGTCCTGATGCTCTTGGTCATCTCCAGGCTCTCCACTGTACAGCAACGAGCCATTTGCCATCATGCTGTTTGGGATGGTGACCAAATTTTGCAGCGGCCATGCCCCTCACTTCCCCATGAAGAAGGTTCTCTTGCTTCTCTGGAAGACAGTATTGGTGAGCACCTCCTTGCATAACTCAGGTGCTGGGGACAGAGAAAGGAGAGATCTCCTTGTATTGCCCACTGCAGATTAAAAATATTTGGGGCAATTCATTACATCTACACTCTACATGTATTGACTTGTTTTGATCATTATTCCCAAAACAGTAAAATCTCACAATAATTTATATACATCGGATAAGTGCTATACGTAATCTAGAGATGATTCAAGGTATACAAGAAGATACACATAGGTCATATGCTGCCCTATACCACTTTGTGTTAGGGACTTGAGCTTCTGCATATTTTGGTCTTTGCTGTCAGAGGGGCTGAGAGAGGGTTGTAGAACCAGTTCCCTATGGATAATATGAGATAAATGTCCTTTTGAGTCCTGAATTATGTGAATATATAATTGCTTTGTTTTTTTTAAAAGATTATAAAAGCTCTTAAAAGGAAGTAGCAAAAGAAATGTCATATTAGCTCATAGAAGCCAGTGGGGACTTGGCCACTGAGTCAGCATAGATTGATACGCACACACACACACACACAGGCTGTTTCTCAGTCATACAATAGCTTTACCCCAGACAAGGTACCTCTCAGGAAGAAGCTCTTGGAGTTTGTAAATTAGCTTTGCAGTTAAATAAGTAAGTTGGAGCTGGTATAGTTGGGACCCTTGGCCAGGTGTCAGGAGGAGGCAAGGGTGAGCTGGGCTAGTTCTGCGGCCCAGATGCTGAGGAGCCCCACCTTCTGGACATCTGCTGCTTCCCCAGCAAGCCTGCCTGAAGCCCCAGAGGGGAGTTCAGTTGCTGGGGGCCAGTGGCACTAAGCAGCTTCTAAGGGCTACACAGGGCTGGAGTTTGAGCTTCTGGGGAGGTATTTAGATGAATCTTTTCTTTTGGGTTTTTTTTTTTTTTTTTTTTTTGAGTAACCAACAATGAATCTCCAGTTTGACTCTGTAAGACTGGCATGTGTCAACCTTTGAAGCACAAGCCTAGTGATTTCTAGAAACTGGAGAGGGTTTGGTGGTATACATCGGTAATCCCAGCACTCGGAGGGCTGGGACAGGAGGATCAGCACAAGTTCAGGGCCAGCCTATGCTAGACTGAGCTCAGGCCGGCCTGAATTGCACAGTGAGGCCTTGTCTCAAAAAAGCAAAAATAGATTTTTAAAAAATGTGTGCTCTGTACGGAATGAAGGGCATCTGGTATTACCTCTTCTTGCAGCTTTTCTTTCCTACCCCTTGCCAAGATCACTTAGTTCTGCCTGGGGTGGCCTTGGCTCCTTTTTCAGAGGGGGTGTGGGTCTAGATGGTAGCGGGGTGCTTTGAACCTGTTGCTATGATCAGGGCCCAGCTGTACAGCCGGGGTGACCCGGCTCTGCACCTCTCTGATGCAGTGCACACTTGGTGGCTTCGAAGAGCTGCAGAGTATGAAGGCTGAGAAGCGCGCCCTCCTGGGCCTTCCCCCACTGCCTGAGGACAGCATCAAAGTGATCCGAAACATGAGGGCCGCCTCCCCGCCGGCATCAGCATCAGACCTCATCGAACAGCAGCAGAAGCGGGGCCGCCGGGAGCACAAGGTGCGTGCAGAGGCTCACAGGGTGCCCACGGGAGCCATGTGGGGGAGCAGAGCAGCGCATGTGGCTCAGATGCACTGCGCAGAATGCAGGTTTCCTGTGCTGCATCATGGCTCCAGGCCAGGTGGTGTGGAGTCCCAGTCCTGGACTCTTCCTGGGGTCTGTGTTCTTGGCTCTCAGCTCAGCACCTTCTGTGCTCTGTCCCATTGTGTCACATCGGCTTGCTCTAACAGTCTCATTTCCTTTCCCTGTTTAGGCACTGATAAAGCAGGATAATTTAGATGCCTTCAATGAGCGGGATCCCTACAAAGCTGATGACTCTCGAGAAGAAGAAGAAGAAAGTGATGATGACAACAGTTTGGAGGGGGAGACATTCCCGCTTGAGCGCGATGAGGTGATGCCTCCACCTCTACAGCACCCCCAAACAGACAGGCTCACCTGTCCAAAGGGGCTTCCGTGGGCTCCCAAGGTCAGGTGAGTCTCAGAGCTCCAGCAACTCAGCCCTCAGCACCCCTAGACAGCAGCTGGACTAAGTTAGGGTCAGGCTGACCTTAGCTGTGGAACAAGGTTCCCTTAAGGTACCTGCGCTCTCTTGGGGCATTCAGGGTGCTAGCCTTGGTGATCTCCCAAGTGGCCCCTGTAGGGCATCTGTGTCAGTAATCTGAGCTGGCATTTGGTCAGGCTTGCTAACGAAGGAGGATGGAAAAAAAAAAAAAAAACTAACAATAAGCTTTTAGGCCAAGCCATCCTTCCTACCCTGGGGTCTATAGTGAGTGGTGGTTTTGTTTGCAGTGCAGGGGATCAAACGCAGTCCCTTGCACGATAGACTGTGTGCTGCATATTGGTTCTAACAGAAAAGCTCTTTAATGGGCAGCAACCTTGGAAATATAGTCAGTGAGCAGGGGAATAGATATAAAAGTAACTTTCTCAATCCAGGGAAAGCCTTCCTTGTCCAGTGTCTTGTGAAGGTTGTGAAGGTGGTGTAGAGCAAGTCACCCAAAAGGCTAAGGGTGCTACTGTGTAAGGCGGGAGTGTGGGATCCACTTGGAAAGCCAACATTTGTGTCTTCAGTGTTTAAAATATTAAATACTTGGGAAGATCAATTGACAAACATATTACAGTCTGAATGAGGTGTGCTGTTAGGTGTGATATGTCACCTTAATTATTTGAGTAAACTACTTACACATAATGTATTTTCAGGTTATTTATTTTGAGACAAGGTCTTAGTGTGTAGTCCACACTGGCCTCAAATCCGTGATCCTCCTGCCTCAGCCTCCTGATGCTGAGCTTAAAGGCATGTGCCATCCTCCATCCCCTGGACTTTCAGGTTATTGATCCAGTAACATAAAAGAACTTATAAATAAATAAATCCAGTAAGATTATCAGAGAAATCTAAAGGTTTTTCTTTTCCATTTTTGGAAAAAGAACAACTATGAGAGACTTTTCTTTGCCTTCTTGGATGGTCTGCATTTTGATTAACTGAGACATAGCATTACGTGAAATAGCATTTGATATGACTTTCCCCTTGCTTCCCTTTGTAGAGAGAAGGACATTGAGATGTTCCTTGAGTCCAGCCGCAGCAAGTTCATAGGCTACACTCTAGGCAGGTGAGCGTGATCTCAGTTCCCTTTGAAGTCCTTTGTCCCGGCCTTGCTGTGTGAGGCCCTGGCGCGTCCATGCCAGGGCTCAGACAAGGCTTTCTTTATTCTCCAGTGACACAAACACCGTGGTTGGGCTGCCCAGGCCAATCCACGAAAGCATCAAGACTCTGAAACAGGTAAATGCCCTGGGTGAGCTTTTGGCCTCTCTGGTCCCAAGTGAAGAAAGCGAAGCTGAGGGAGAATCCTGTGGGGCCTGCCCACTGGCCCAGGCCTGGGTAGAGAGCTGCTTCTGTGGGTACTGACTGAGATTCATTCAGATCACATAACCTGCCAGGCACTGGTGAATGAAGAGGCCTGGTACATAACCCTCACCTTTCCTCAGCACACACTGAGCACAGTTTGGGTAGAGGCACCGAAAGATGAGCTGTATTGCTGGCTTTTTAATGTGGTTCAAAGATGGAGGTTCCCATGTAGAAAAATATTTGGGGCTTAGGATTTTATTTATTTATTTATTTGTCTTTTTTTTTTGAGACAGGGTCTCACTATGCAGTTCAGGCTGGCCTTAAGCTCACTTTGTAGCTCAGGTTGGTCTCGAACTCACAACAATCCTCCTGCCTCAGCCTCCTGAGTGCTGGGATTACAGGCATGCGCCACCACACCTGGCTCTGGGGCTTAGGATTTTAGTTGAGGATTGTTGTGGTGACTTGGCTCTGTTTGAGAACACTGTGTAGAAGAAAGTGAGCAGGTCTTCGCCAGGGTGCAGAGCGGTTGGGCTGCAGGGTGTTTCTGCAGCACCATCTTTCCCATCTCTCTCCAGCACAAGTACACATCGATTGCCGAGGTCCAGGCGCAGATGGAGGAAGAGTACCTTCGCTCTCCACTCTCGGGGGTGAGTTAGGGGCCTTTACTCTGTGGAATCCCCTGTTACTCCCAGAACCTGCCTCAGAGCCCTCCCAGCCTGTTGCCTGAGTCCCAGTTCAGCAGTCAGGGGCAACAGCTGGGCACCTAACTAGATCTTTCTGTGCTCTATTTTTCTGCCTGTGTGGTGGCATTAATAATAGAACCTTCTTTTTGGGTTAGAATAAGGATTAAGGGAGTTATTACAGGTAACACATCTGGCACATTGAATGTGTCCAGTGTGCTGTGATTGTCACCAGCTTCATTCTTTACATGGACACTAACAGATTCTCATGCAGCCAACCAGCAATCTGGCTTAGGAACTGCAGCCTGGTTTGGGGTTCTGTGTTTATACCCATTGTTTTCAAAGGGAGAAGAGGATGTTGAGCAGGTCCCTGCAGAAACCCTCTACCAAGGCCTGCTTCCCAGCCTGCCTCAGTACATGGTGAGTGCTCTGGGTTCAAGACCCCTCTCAGTGGCCAAAAACAGGAACCTGCAGTGGGAACATTCCCTGGACACTGGTCGGTTTCCACCATGAATGATTCTTTTGCCACCTGAGGAACTACAGGAGCCCTGCTTCTCAGGGATCTCTTGGTCACGGGCTCTTCTGTGCATGTGTGTGCGGTCTACTCTTCCCAGATTGCCCTCCTGAAGATCCTGCTGGCTGCAGCCCCCACCTCAAAAGCCAAAACAGACTCAATCAATATCCTAGCAGATGTCCTCCCTGAAGAGATGCCGTGAGTATCCTTCCTGTGGATGCAGCGGATTGGGGCCAAGAGAAATTGCAGATACTCGTTTCTTTTGTTTGCCCAACTTCTCTGCAGGTTAAGTTTACGGTATTTCTAGTTGGAAACAGGAGGCCTACTGAAGTCAGTAGTTGGGCTGGTTAAAGTGACTAACTTAGTCCATTTAGTCCTAGATGAATTCCTCAGTGAACTGGAGAGTTCATTTCTCCTTTGTAAAACAAATATGCCATTATTAGACACTTTCCAGAGTCTTCTCAAGTCATGGGATTGGGACACCCAAGATAGTCAGGATAATTAGTGCATGACTTCCTAGTTGTAGGTTAACCCTCCGCTGGCCTGGGGTCTCGCTATTGGCCAGTGACCCAGCAAGCCAAATCCTGCAAATACCTGGGGTTAGAGGAAGTCCTTGGAGCTCTTCCTCCCAGGACTGACCTTGTCTCTTTGATTTGAGAGTAAAAGCCCAGGCAGGCCTCTACCTGACCTGCCTGCTGCCAGCGCTGACTAGCTCTGGCCTGACCCTAGAGTCAGACAGTGATGGCCACAGAAGGGCGGAGAGCGGTTGGTGAGAGGGTCTCAGAACACTAGGCTCGGTTATCCCAGGACAGAATGCTCCGTGTGCCAGGTGTTGGCATTTTTTAATAAAGGTTTCCAGTGAAAAATCTTGAATTAAGAAATTGATACAACTTGTTTACTTTATCTGACTTCAAAACCTTCTTTGCTGGGAATTTAAAACTTTCCATGTACAATCCTGTGTTTCCACTGGGAAACTCAAGATCATGTGGTAATCAAAGCTTAGGAGGGAACCTGCAAAGGAGAAGTTAATTGTTGTAGGAAAACAGAGAAACAGGTTAAGAATGTTCTTGGGGCCATCACGAAGAAATAATTTGCCCTAGGCTAGATTGCTAGGACAGCAACATGGAGCCCTAAACCCACTTACTTGCCACAAAGTGCCAGCACTGCATGTAACCTGAATACTGTGGTTTTATTTTTGTTATTATTCTTTTGGCAGAACCGGGGATTGAACTCAGGCCCTTGCGCTTGCCAGGCAAGCACTTATTCTACTGTGCTATCTCCCCAGCTCCAATACTGTGGTTTTAGTTTAGAAAACAATACCCAACAACTCATACATTAACATCTTTGTCTTAAAAGAAAAAACAACAGGTTTGCCACCGCTGGCTTCGGAGTTGGGTAGAGGAACCCTGGCCTGGACCTCTTGAGATGTCCGGGTGTTGGGACTGTTGCATGGAGGGTTGATGAGCTCATCTCTGTACGGGCACCCAGAAGGAGGTGCTCCACGAGCTAGCAGCTCACGCATGCGCCTGTTTCCAGCACCACAGTGTTGCAGAGCATGAAGTTGGGAGTGGATGTAAACCGCCACAAAGAGGTCATTGTTAAGGCCATCTCTGCGGTGCTGCTGCTGCTGCTGAAGCACTTTAAGTTGAACCACATCTACCAGGTACCTACAGCTTCTCCTTCCTGTCTGCTGTGCCCAGGCTTTGCGAGCTATGCCGGTCAGCCCAGACGAACAGGCCGCTGGCCATTGAGCCCACGTACACTCTCTTCTAAGCCCTGGAAGAAATCAAGTAAGGGCTCAATGAATGCTGTTTTCTTTTCCCTTTTGGTTTCAGTTTGAATACATGGCTCAGCACCTGGTGTTTGCCAACTGCATCCCTTTGATCCTAAAGTTCTTCAATCAAAACATCATGTCCTATATCACCGCCAAGAACAGGTGCTGGGGAATAAGGACCAGGGAGGGGAGGTTTGGCCAGATGGTGCAGCTCCCAGCTTCTCCCCATTGCGTCCATTCAGTTAACATTTTTCCAGTAGCTATAACCGAGCACTAGGGACTCCATGATGAATTAGACAGGGTTCCTGCCTGAGGAAGAGCCCTTGTGTCAGATCTGAGACAGGTGGCTCAGTCTGTGCCAGGGCAGGGATTCTCATCCAGTCTGGAGGCTCCAGTTTCTCAGGTTTTTTGTTTTATTTTTTGGTCCTGAGATTGAACCTGAGAAGCGCAGAGCTACATTTCCAGCTCTTGTTATTTTTCTTATTTCAGTAGTCTCATTGAGTTGGTCAGTGTGACCAGGAACTGCTGTTTCAGCATCCTGGAGTGCTGGCATTACAGCAGGGGTCACCACCTTACCCCGCTACACCTTGTTTGAAGAGACTGAGGAACTTGGCATGTGCACTGCGTAGCCTAATCTGCTGACTCACACACATTCACACAGTCACACCTGCCTGTTGCCAGCTGCACTTAGCGGCCTGCTAATTCAAGCGAGACACCGTGGGATGAGCCGCCAGTCAGGCACCATCTCAAGTAGGGTTTAGCATAAATTAGCTGCCATGAGCCGCCACCTACCTCAGCCCCAGATTTATTGCCATAGGGACAGCCACAGTAGAGTCTCCAGCCCTTACAGTGCTCCAGCCACAGAAGGGCTATGTACGTTCTCACAAGTAGATACTTCTAGCTGGGGCAACTGGGACAGGGCAAGCGGTAGGTTCCTCTGTGCCAGTGCACAATGGAGAGAGCCTGGAGCCAGCTCCGTGTGGCCACTGTGTCAGGCCCAGGCGTCTGCTCACAGTGGACCCTGGTTCCCTTGCCTCTTCAGCATCTCTGTTCTGGATTATCCGCACTGTGTGGTCAATGAGCTGCCGGAGCTGACCGCAGAGAGTCTGGTGAGTGAATGGGCTCTCGGCTGTCCCTGTGTATGACACTTGCCCCCTGTGGAGATAAAGGGGCTTGTACAGAGACACAGCAGAGGTACACAGAGGGTCAGGGGAGGAGTCTGGAGAGCAGAATGATGTACATGTGCAGGTAGCTAGGAAGCATAGTCTTGCACATTGCTGACCCTCAGCCTGCCTCAGGATTGCTTTCCTTTTCCCACACAGGATGCCAGGGCCACAGTCCCCGGTTTTAGGACCCATGTTTTCTGAACTCCCTTTCCCCTCCAGTCCCCCTACCTACTTCTAGGATAGAGTTGTTCCTGAAAGGAGGGGCTCCTAGTAGATCCAAGACAGTAGGGGACCCAGCTGTCTTGAAATGTGCTGTAGGCTTTTTGGAAACTGCTGAGCAGCCTGTACTGGTGAGGGTTATGATTATTTCTGGCTTTACCTGGCAGGAAGCAGGTGACAACAACCAGTTTTGTTGGAGGAACCTCTTCTCTTGTATCAATCTGCTTCGGATCTTGAACAAGTTGACAAAATGGAAGCATTCAAGGACAATGGTGAGTCAATGCCATGAACAGGGCTAAAACTGGTCGCTCAGAGAAGAGTTTAACACCCACCTGTACCTTTCCTGCTACTTTAGGAGCAGTGAACCTGTGGGTGGGGGTTGCTATTGCAGCTGTGTCTTATTTAAGATTGGCTATAATCCTTGCATTGTAAGAGCTGGCTACTGGGCTGGAGATATAGCTCAGTGGCACAGTGCCTGCCTGGCAAGCACCAGATTGTGAGTTTGAGTCCTGACACCATAAATTAAATAAGTAACTGATTCCTTGATGAGTTGAACGAAAGCAGAAACGGGCTAGTTGTGCATTAAAACAAATCACTCTCACAACTTTTCTATAGCCTCTTAATCTTTTTTTTTTTTTTTTTTTTTTTGTCTTTTTGAGACAGGGTTTCACTATGCAGTTCAGGCTGGCCTTAAGCTCACTTTGTAGCTCAGGCTGGTCTTGAACTCACAACAATCCTCCTGTCTCAGCCTCCCAAGTGCTGGGATTACAGGCATGCGCCACCACGCCCGGCTTCCTAGCCTCTTAATCTTGATGGGTAATATAACCCAGGTCCTGGGAGTTTTTGTTAGCCCTAGGTCTGGGATGCCTTTGGAGTGGAAAGGGCCATGAATTCCATGAAATTACATGTATGTGCACATGAGAATATTCTGTTGAAGGAATGCATAGCTTTCTCTAGAATCCAAAGAACCTTTAGATTCTGTACAGTGGCCAGCTCTCCTCCTGATTTGCCGAGACTTTCCCATTTTAACACATGAAGCCCCACATGTGTGCAAGCTGGAAGCCAAGGGGAGCATAATGTGGGGATAGCTTTTCTCCCAGCCCTTCACCCTGGCCATTCATGTGTTCACCTCACTTGGGTGCTTTGTGCCTTGCCAGATGCTCGTGGTGTTCAAGTCAGCACCCATCTTGAAGCGGGCCCTCAAAGTGAAGCAAGCCATGATGCAATTGTACGTGCTGAAGCTGCTCAAGGTGCAGACCAAGTACTTGGGGCGGCAGTGGCGCAAGAGCAACATGAAAACCATGTCGGCCATCTACCAGAAAGTACGGCATCGGCTGAATGATGACTGGGCGTATGGCAATGGTGAGGTCACCCACCGGGTGGATCAGGAGCGTGCCCGGCTCTTGCTTGTGTGGTATCAGGCACCCAGGACGGGAACTCTAGGAAGAACGTGGGGAACTGCCCAGCTTCAGCACTGGAGGTCATCCCCGCTCCTCTCAGTCCCTCCCTCCCATGCCATCCTCTTCTAGAAATTGAACAAGACTCTGCCCCTCCTCTCTCTCCCAACCGCCTCTGAGTGCCTTGGGCTCCTGGCGAGTTGCCGTTAGGCTGGGTTCCCAACTGTTTCTTTCTGCTTTGTCGCAGATCTTGATGCCCGGCCTTTCTGCTTTGTCGCAGATCTTGATGCTCGGCCTTGGGACTTCCAGGCAGAGGAATGTGCCCTCCGTGCCAACATTGAGCGCTTCAATGCCCGGCGCTACGACCAGGCCCACAGCAACCCTGACTTCCTGCCGGTGGACAACTGCTTGCAGAGTGTCCTCGGCCAAAGGGTCGATCTTCCCGAGGACTTCCAGATGAACTATGACCTCTGGTTAGAAAGAGAGGTCTTCTCTAAACCCATTTCTTGGGAAGAGCTGCTGCAGTGAAGCTACTAGGCAGGAAATTGATCCTAAAATTCATTTGGAAACAGACAGAAGGGCCGATCTCATACTGGAGGGACTGCCCAGAGGTTGCTGCAGTGCTCCCGTATCCCTGTAGGTGGCAGCACGGCGCCATGCTGTCCTCCACAGCCAGTGGGCAGCCGTGAGCCCTTGCTGGCCCCTGATTGCCCTCCAGTTCTGACCCCGGACCAGTCATTCTCGACTGGGCTCGGGATCCACTCTTCCACCACTCCTCCAAAACATGGACCTCCCGTGGTGGATGTGGCCGGTTGCAGTTCATATGAAGTCAGCCTGGGGCTGGGAAAAGCTGGGCTGAGCAGGACGCCCCATCTGCATTTCAGCTCCATGCCGACTTCCTGGGTTGCACAGCCCTGGCGCGTCAGCCGGCCAAGAAAGAGGACTTAGGGTTAGCATCACAACCTGCGACCTGGCTTCTTGGTTGTACTTCGGGGGTTTCTGAACCATTCCAGTCTCATGCTGATTTTCATCCAGAATCAGCAGTAGTGGCTGCTGCAGCAGCAGCTCTTTGGCTTTGGATGAGGTCGGAACAGGGAGAGAGGCTTCCCTTAACCAGGGGCTCCAGTTTCCTCTGGGTTTGCAAGGGCCTGTAAATAGCTCTACGTTAATCTGTATGTGGTCATTTGTGTCTTGTTGGGATTTTTATGTGTTTGTGTATTCTGTTTACATTAAAAGGGAGCAAAAACAATCCCTGACCCTTGCCTTCAGGAAACACAGACTTGGAATCTTCATTTCTCAGAATTTGGTTTTCCCACCAGCGTTGATAGGTTCCCTACTTGTCTTCTACCAGCCTTGGAAGGAGAAGTGGAAATGTTGATGCCTGTCCAAAGGGTTCTCTTCCCTACTTCCTTCAGGCATCCTTCAGCCTGGTTCCAGTGCTCTGGGTTGCTGGAGTGATATGGGGGTCACCACCCTGGGTTTGATGCAGTTTTGGGAGAAGCCCCAAGTTCCTTGGGATCCTGCCCTGGGGTGGCCTCAACGAGACCTGCTTTAGTGTGAGGTCAGAGTGGTGGTCAGGTCCTCACCAGGCCAACAACTTAGAGAGACAGCCCATCAGAAGTCCCCTTCGTGCTGGGAAGTGTTGAAGAGCCCTGGCTTCCAGGGCTAGGGGAGGAGCAAGTAAAACCTTTAAAGCGAGTAGATGTGAGTGCAAACCTGGAGACTGCTCACCCTCAGATCCTGCTCACTGCTGCCTTTACCTCCTCCCCGCCTTCAGACTTGGCCTCAGAGGGTGTTATCATTGTGGTGCTGGTAAAGGAGTATTCACTTTCAGAACTGCTGGAAGGTTCCTTATATAGGTAAAATATATAAGGTCTTAAATCTTCAAAGGGGTCTTGGCTGACAAAGGAAACATTCTTGAGAGAAAGCCTCTATATCAGCTCAGTGCTTGCCTGGGACCCGCTATGTCAGGATGGTCTTGGATGCCAACATGGTCAAGGAGCGGCTACGTGGAAGCATTGTAGAGCCTTGGGGATCGGAGCTCCTGTGAGGGCCCCTGTGATCAGCTCTTTTCCCCCAAAGCAACTTGCACAGGCCAAGTTTGACACAGTCTGGGTACATATGAGTTTTTCTGTTTTTTCTCACCAGCACTGACAGGACATGTGCATCTTATGTTTTCATTTAGGGAAAATAGATTTTCACCTTACTGCCACATGCATCCAGGTTGCTAAAATGGCCTGGCCTGAGGTTTCAACCACTTCTATCTCTTCACTTCCCCCATATCACTTCTGAACTACAGGAAAGAACACAGGCCGTCAAACCTGGCCTGAAGAGTCCTTGATCTGTTGACCCAGGGGGTGGCCTGGGGAGGGAAGGCTTTGTAGGGCCTCAAAATGTGTTAGTGGTTTGTGAGCCACTTACACCCAGGTCTTTACAAAGAAATGTCTGTGAAAGAAATTTCTTCTGCGATGGGCATGGTCCACGGAGGCCCTCAGTGGATGCCTGAGTTAACAGTGTTGACTGCTACTGCTAACCTGGCTTGGGATTATTGCAGTTTTATCCACTGAGGCATGGATTATCTTGAGGCTTGTATCACCTTGAGGTCAGGAATGGAGGTACAATGTCAGATGCTTCCTGAAGGCATGTGTCCCACGTAGCAGTCAGCAGTACTGAGCACTTACTATGTGCCAACTACTGTTGTAAGTACTTTGCGTAGAATAACTTTTCTTTCTCTAAATTTTTTTGACAAATTTTGCATGCTTATGTCTGGTGATCTGAACAACTGTATTGAAGATGACAATATGCAGTATAACAACCATGGGCGAATTCCTATCATTTTGTTTAGTGAAATTCTGTATCGCTTTTTTTGTGTCTGTATTTAGTACACGATCTCATTACATAGATAGGACTTGTAGCAATTCTCCTGTTTTCAGCCTCCCAAGCACTGGGATTACAGGTGTGTGCTACCATGCCCAGTCTCATTCACCATTTCTGTGTGCCCTGGGGTGGGGCCCTTATGGCAGGCCTGAGATTGACCCCCCAGGTCTGCTCTGCATCTGCCTTGGAGGCTCTTCAATCCGCTGAGCTATTTGGCCAGCCCTACCTTCTGTATCACTTCTTTTGAAAAAAAAAAAAAATTATATATATATATATATATATATATATATATATATATATATATATATATATATATATATCTTATATTAAACTCCACCTCTTTAATTCCTTACTGGTGCTGATAATTTATTTTATTTTTTTTGCTTATTTACTTCGTGGTACCAAGCACTTATTCTAGTGAGCTATTCCCCAGCTGGCTTCTATATCACTTCTAATGGGTTATTTATTTTTTTTCTATTTTCTTTTTTTTATTTTCTTGAAAAGAAAAGGAAAAAAGAAAAAACCAAGTAAATACCTTTTTTTTTTTTTTTTTTTCCAGTACCAAGGATTGAACTCAGGACCTCATGCTTGCCAGGCAAGGACTTAATATACTGAGCTATTTCCCCAGCCCTGTAAATACCATTTCCATCCCTATGTAAATCCCTATAAAGGGCTAGGGAGATAGCTCAGTGGCATAAGCTCATGCCTTGCAAGCACAAGGTCCTGAGTTCAATCTCCAGTACAAATAAATAAATAAATAATCTCTATAAGAATTATTATGGTACAGAAAAGGAAAGGAACTTGGCCAAGGTCATACAAAAGGGGACTGGAGGAGCCAGGGAGATAGCTCAGTAGAATAAGAGTTTGCCTGGCAAGCGCAAGGGCCTGAGTTCAATCCCTGGTTCTGCCAAAAAAAAAAAAAAGGCTGGAGCCAGAATTCAAACCCAGATCCCTGCAGTATACATGTGCTCACAGTATTAAGCAGCACTCCCCAGTGTCTTTCTTGTGTATTCTTCCGCTCATTCCTTCATCTTATACTTGCTCTGGTGTGGTCTCTGGCACAGAAGATTCATGGCCAGTGTCCCCTGCTTTAGGTCTTGGCTGGGCCACCAAAGCTTGGCCCTGGCCTTGGCCTAGTTGCTGGTTGATCCCAAATATATACCCTCAAGTACCTGCTGCTCCTCCCCTTTTTATTCTGAGCCTCGTTCTTTCTTTCCTGGTCCCAGTGAACTCCTGTATCAGCTGTCCCTGTCATACCTGTTGGGCTCACCTCCCTGGAGGCTTCCAGTCTGACCTCTAGTGAAATGGCCAATTAGAGATGCAGTGGCTAGTGCTTGGCTCAGTGAGCCTCAGGCCACTCTTACAGAGCCACAGCTTAGCTCCCCTCCATAGTGAGACCGCCCTGACTTTTAGTCCAGACTCTAATGTTTACTCACTGAGGGACCTAATCAGGCGTGGAAGCTCCATTACGAGATCCAAGGTAATGAACTCATCTCTGGCTCACAGGGCACAATGACAGGAGGTAGAAATGGTTAGCATTGCTGACATTCCTTCTGAATCTGCCCATTTTCTGTGTTTCCTAGAAAAACAAATCTTTGGGGACCAGAATTCTTGGGCCTCTAAGTTCCCTATCCTAGTGCATTCCTCTGAATCCAGAGGCCTCAGAAGAGCTGGCCACTCAGCCACATCCCCCTGCGTCACACCCAAAAGGCTCTGGGCTGGGCCTGGGCCAGCTTCTTGCCCTGAAGTCCAGGTGACTGGGACATCAGCTTCTCACCTCCCTCAGGGTTCAGAGATGGACACTTCTGGGTTCCAGTGATCCTGGGTGATGTCCCTCTCTCAGAGGACAGCCTAGGACCCACAGTCCTTGAGTAGGAAGAGAGCTCAGCAATAGGACTCTGGGAGTGGATGCTTGTGTTCTCCAGGTACAAAGGACCAGGCAGGGTAAAGTTTTCTCTCAGCTGCAACGGGGAAGTAAACGGCTGCCTGGCTCCTGTGTGTGCTAGGCTCTGTTCCTGTCTAGATTAATGAGGGCCTACACTTTGGGGTTATAATTCAGGTTGATGTGTAAGTGCCTGGAGGAGGAGGGGAAGGAGCCTTGAATGCCTCTAATGAGAAGCATTTCCCCTGCTTGACTGAGGCAGGAAGCCTGGACTCAGCACCCCTGGCCAGGGCCTTTCAGCCCTACCTGATGAACTGCCAGGGCCAAGTTTTAAGGCTTGAATCTTTGGGTGCCTCACAGGAGCAGAATTTTGGTGCAGGGAAGACAGCCCAGCATCGTTCATCAAGTTAGGAATCCCAGTGAGGCCACGTCCTTTATGCTGTTTTGGGACTGAGTAGAGTCCGGCCAGGATTTAGGAAAGTTATTAGAGCTGGAGCTGAGGCCTCAGTTCACCTCTGCGAATGGGGGCAGAGGCATTTGGAAACGGGGTCTGTGTCCTATGGGTGGAGAGGAGGGCAGCATGGTAATGGGAAGCAGGTGGAAGGGCTGTTGATACCCCAGCCTGGGGACAGGCTGGCTGGGATGGCCGTCAGTGGGAGGACCCTTGGCCCAGAATCATCCAGTGGAGCAGGCTCAGGGATGCCCATTCATATTCATTATGTGTGAAGTGGGCGGTTGTAAAGTTAACTCTCTCTTCATTTAGCTGTCACTGGACAGAAAAATATGAGCTGTGGGTGGATGCCCCTGGACGGGAGCCAGTAGCCAGTCACTGGCCTCCGTATGCCCTCCCTGCTGCAGTTTCCCCAGCCTGGGCCTTCTCTCGGCCTCTGCCCATGACTTCTGCCTGCCTCTACCACACACGTGCTGCCTTGATCACATGCTCAACTTTGTTTTTGCTGATTTGCACTTCTCCAGCTTCTTTTGCTCAGGCTTGACATATCCTTTCCTCTTCCATCCCCCCATTTTTCTAAGCTGAGAAAAGAGGAATTGTTCTTTTGTGTGCCGCTCCATCTCTACTCACGGAGCAGTACCTGGCACCGAGTGAGTGGGCTCGCAACAAATGTTTGTAGAAGAAACCTTTCTCTGTAGCTCTCTGAATTTCACAGGACAGAAGGCCCCCAACTTTGCTGACTATTCTATGGGTATAGAAGCTTCTAGTACAGTGGTTGAGCCCTAGAGTTGGAAGTGGGGGCATTAGTTGTATTACTGACCAATGCGTGAAGACATGGGAGGCTAGTCTATCCATCAGCAGTAGCTAGGGGACACTTGCCTTGTCTTACTCTGCCCTTCCTGATTCCCCCCCCCCCCCCCATGTATGTCAGGACAGAGAAGAAAGTCACCGCCAGAAGCTAGGGAAGAGAGGGCGGTGCTGGCGCCTCTGGGGATGTGTGGCCGCCCTGCTGTGACTGTCTTGGTCGGGAAATCTGATCCGATTGAGGACTTGCTCCCTGCTTGGGAACAAGCATGATAGTAATAAGTCTTTGTGTGCTTGGGTTTCTCTGTGCCTGAAAGATGAGGCATGGGGTGGGGGTGGCTGAGCTGGAGCTGACGGAATTCTTCTGAGCAATGTGGTTGTGTTTACTGGGAGGGTGGGAGAGCCAGGCCTGCTTTTTTCTGCCTTCCAGGCTCCAGAGATAAGGCAGAAAGTGGGGATGAAGGATAGAATGGGTAATACTCTGAAACCACAAGAAAGAGTTCTGGTTTTTGTCTCTGCCCCACAGCTCAGACGTGCTCCTGGGGCATCTGGGGGAAGTGACTGCCCCGCCCCCAGCCCATGGGGTCCCAGCTCGGCTCAGGAGCTCAGGGCCCTCATGGGCACCCTCTGCTTCTGTTCTATCAATGCAAACAATAGCTTAGTTCAGCCTCTTTGCTCCCATTCCCATTCCCGGACAGATGAACCCAGCCCTAGATTAGGCGGTCTTCTTGCTTCAGCACCAATGGAAGTGTGAAACCCTGGGCAGGTGACAGGACAGGGATGACATGCATTGGTCATAAAGGCTTTGGGACAGGCCACCTTCCCCAAGACCAGTGTGGCAAACCTTGCAGAGCTTTCCGTGATGCAAACAGCCCTCTGTGGCATGCATGCCACAGGTCTGCAACCTAGACTCTGGACCCTTGCTGGCCCCTAGAGGAGGGCTTTGCCCAGCCTGAGCCCTAGGCACAGAGCACCCGTCAAGTAACCAGGTACTGAAGTCTTGGGGATAGACAGTTCTCTGGTATGAAAAACACCACTTTTATTACTATGCTGGGCAGCACTTTTTTAACAAAAGTATCTTTACAAAAATGGGGGTTGGGATCTCAGGGACCCGAGATTCAGTATGGTTTCCACAGCATAGCCCTGGCCTGATCTCACTGAAGTGAATCCAAATATTTGGTGGTTACTGGTGGAATTCCTGTAAACCCAGAGACGCATGTTGGGAGATCCAGCCCAGGATGCTGGAAGGGACGGTGAGGGCAGAAGAGAGGGCACCCTCTGGGCCAACCTTCACCTTCTGCACCAACCTCAGCACACGCCCCCTGGTGGTGGAGAGGAGATGCAAGGTCTTCTAGGTGGTCTAAGAAGTCTGGTTTTTCCTGTCCGGAAGATCTTCTCCCAGTTTGATCTGGGTCCTCCTCCCATCTTCACGGACTCCCCAAATGAGGAGCAGTTCATCTGTCTCAGCTGGAGGGATGACAGGTAGACTTAGACAAAGTCTTGAGGAAGCAGATTCCTCCCTTGATCCCAGTTTGAGGGACCCAGTTGTGGCAGAAGTTCTGCCCGCTTTTAAACCCCCTTTCTCCTAGGCAGCCCCACTTTATTTTAATAAAAAAGACCCTGTAGACTATTTTCTGCTGGGTGCAGAGGGCCCAGCTGCTCTCCCAGGCATCCAGTACCACCTGGGCTTGGAAGCAGAAGTGATGTCCAGGCGAGGCTGGACCTGGAGCAACTGGGAATAGAAAAGGAGGTGGCAGTTTAGTCTGTGCATCTGTGCATCTTATCACGTGGTCCAGTTCAGCAGGCTGGGTGGCTCCTTGGGCTTCACCCTGAGTGAGACAAGGCTTGGGGACTTGTAGTCACCATCTGGGGAGGGCTCAATGCTGTGGCCTCCCAGGGTCGGGGGAAAGCCATGGATTGAGTAGATGCCAGGGTGGGCTGCCGGGGATGCTGGCACCCCCATGAAGCCAGCCACATTCCCATGGGAGTGGGAATATGGAGACATGCATGGGGAGGGGATGCCCTCTGGAGACACGAGGCAGGGGCCTCCTGGGCTCCCAGATCCTGGGTTGGGCCACAGGGAGTTCTGCAGCTGAAATGAGAGGGAAAGAGAAAGCCCTTGAGCATGCAGCCCCAGGAACCATCGTCTTATCTAGTAGCTCACTCTCTCTTTGTCCATGAGGCTCCAGACTTTCTCTTGGAACCCAGGAGGCCCTTGCCACTACCAGACTTCTCCTATGAGTCTTTTGCATTCTAAGTGCATCATTGCTGAGGCAGGAAGAGCCCTGGTTTATGAAGAGGTTCAGCGATTTGCTCAGTCCCCCAAGCTGATGCTGGAGATTCCATGGGACATGGCCATGTCCCATAATGTGGGCATAGGGTCTCACCTGGGGATGGCTGTCAGGGCGGGGCAGCACAGAGATGTCATAGGCAGCTGTGAAGGGGTTCCGCCCCTCCTGCATCTTTCCATAACGCTCTCGCTTCCGCCACTTGGCTCTGCGGTTCTGGAACCAAACCTAAGGAGGAATGTTGGGGGGTTGAGGTGCGCTGGAGCACCTTGAGGAGTGGAGCCCACTGGGGAGAGAGTTCACAGTGTGTCCTCCTGTGGGCCAGCAGCTGGCCATAGGCCAGAGGATTCTGGGCTGCTGGGGCTTATAAACCCACATTGTTCTCAGGGCCAGGGGAGCTGGGAGAGGCCCAAGTCCAAACCATGTTTACTGGTCCCAGGGGTCCCAGCTACCATTCTCCAGCCTGAGTCAGTCACTCTATTTCTCCAGCCTGGTGGGTCTGGCTGGGTTGGTGGGAGGGCTGTGGACATCAGATGCCCAGAGCACTTCCTTGGCAGCCCAGAAGCTTGGTTACGAGGCTTCTGGCCTCAATGCTGCGTCTCCTTTTCCAGTCTGCCCACCTTGCATCATCTAAGGCATCATAAAGACATTCTGTTCAGGTCATGGTCCCTTTTATACCCTCAGTAGCTCCCTAGAGACCTTGGCCTAGAGCCCAGCTCCTTAATGAGGCCCCTTGGGATTGGCTTCTGCCCCTCCATAGCCCACTGGTTGTTCCGAGTTCCCTCCCAAACTCCCACCCTTATCCTTGGAGACACCCTTGAATTTGCTCCTTCCTGCCTTTGTTTAGGTTTTGCCTGCCTCATACCCAGACTAGACGCCTTTGCCGGACATCCTTGACACCCTGGATGCATCCCCAGGATCTGTTTGGAAATGGCTTCTGTTCATTTGTGGGCTCCTGCTGAATGGGGGTGGCATGTCTGTAGGTTGTACATATTGTACTGTTATCTGTGATGGATAGGTTGTTTGGTATATGCCCTATACTATTTTATTTATGTGTATTGGTGTCTGCATTATTTTTGGTACCGGGAATTGAACTCAGGACCTCACACTTGCCAGGCAGTGCTGTACCACTGAGCCATATTCCTGGCTGGTGTTAGTTTTTTTTTTGTTTTGTTTTTTTTTTTTTTTTTTTTTTTTTTTTTTTTTTTTTGCTTGTATCATTTAATGTTTGTAGGTCAAGGTCTGAGCTAGATGTTGGTAATATCAGAACAAAAGCAAATACAATGCTGCTTTCCAGGGATCTAGCTAGGAATCACAACAGAAGGAGCTGTGTGTGTGTGTGTGTGTGTGTGTGTGTGTGTGTGTGTGTGTGTGTAAAGTCCAGCTATTCTGGCTGCGATGAGATGAGAATCCCCATGCTCTCTGCCCTCCCCACATGGTCATTCCTACTCAAGCAGGCTGTGCATATACCTCGCCCTTCATTCCCGGGTTTCAGGGATTCAGAGCAGATCCAGTGAGGAAGGCACCTTGTCTGCTCAGTCTTCCAGATTTTCTTTCTCTGCACTCCCTCCTTTGCAGATGGAGGAAACCCCACCAATCTGATGCCTTTACTGGGAGTTACTTCCCTTTCACCAGCATGTCCCTTAGAATTACCCCTGCCTGGGCTGGAACCTTCCCCATACATTGCCCCTTGTGTGATGCTATTATTCCTGTCCATGGGGTGGGGCTCTGGGTAGGTATCATTCTGCTATCAAAGAAAACACCTCTCCTCCAGGGGCTCGGTCTGTGGGGAAGCTTCTCATGGACCTGCGTTGAGCTGAATCTGGCTGTCAGGCCTTCTTTTGCTCCATGACAGCTGCCTCTGCAGACTGGCTCACCAAGTCCCACATGGCCCAGAGCTGGTCCCTGCCCCAGTACCTTCAAAGAATCTCTGGAAAGACCCCATGCAAGATGTGCTTGGCATGTGCCCAGCCCCTGTTAAGTCTTTGTCACTTCTCAACATTCCCTAGAAGCCCAAGCCTATTCCCGGCACCTTTTGTTGGTGTCAGAGAGCTGCCCTGTGTCATCCCCTTCAAGGCAAGGCCATAAACAATCTTCATTCCAGGCCAGACTTACACTGAACCTCTTTCCCAAGCCGGAGCCCTGCTTGGCATTTCCATGTTCTCTGACAGAGACTACCTCCCACCACTCACCATAAACTGGCCCCCGGCCTATGTGAGGCTGGCCCCAGCCCATCCCAGGGATCTGGTCTCTGTGCAGGAGAATCTACTGGGGTGCAGAGTAGCTCCTGGTCGGGTTCTCCTAGCTAGAGTCAGAGAGCTGGCAGGGGCTGCACATCATGGGCCCACAGTGACTGATGCTCTGAGCAAGCACCGTCCCATTCTGTGCAACTAAGAGCAGCTCTCATATGTGTTCGAGCTTCACTGCTTCCAGGGTGCTGCCTAAGATGCTGAGATTCAGTGACAAGACACAAAGCACTTGACTAGCTAGTGAGTAGGGCATACCTCAAACTCCTAAATAGGTCTTTTGACTCCACGATGCCATTACTCATCCACACAGGCATAAGCCTCAACCTGGGTGGGACATGTGGAATAAACTCCAAGGCCCAGGTTTAGGCAAGATGTGGGCAAGGGCCCTCCCAGCCCTTTACAGTGTGGCCCATGGTCTGAGTGGCTGAGACAGCCAGAGAGCCTGGTGTCTACAGTACCCTCACCTGCACCCTGGCCTCAGTCAGGTCCGTGCGTAGAGCCAGCTGCTCCCGGGCATACACGTCAGGGTAGTGGGTTTTCTGGAAGACTTTTTCCAGTTCCTCCAACTGGAACGTGCTGAACGTGGTGCGGTTGCGGCGCTTCTTGCTCTTGTTCTTGGCCAACTCCATGGAGTCAGGGAGTCCCGGGGAAAGAGGGACACGCAGACTGGCCAGGCAGGGGCCTGGAGAACCTTGCAAGTTAGAGGGTCCGTCTCCAGGGCTCCTTCTGCAGTCCAAGGGCAGCGGGGTAAAGCTGGCAGCTTTGGAGGCCTTCTCCTCTGCTGCAATGGAAAACAAAAAGGAGGATGGAAACTGAACCAGGGGGGTTATGGGTGGAATGGGGAGGGAGGGGAAGAGCATTGACGCTTCAGTCTCCGCCTCCCCCTTCCTCCTTTCCCTTCCCTTCTTCCCAGCAGCCACCTTCCATGGGAGCCTGGCATTCAGAGAGCTGCTCCCTGGGCCTCCAGCTGGGGAGGGGGCCCTAGGGAACCCTGTGCTCTGTGGTCTGGGCGGATCTGCTGGGGCCAGAGAGGGGTTCATTTCGGGGAAGTGCTCTGTGGTAGTGCATCCCACAGGGTGTGGAGGTGCCAGGATTGGCGCCACAGCAGGGACCGCCACTTTGGCAGGCGGAGAAGTGGGGCAGGGAGTGAGGGTGGGATAGTCGACATCTCCCAGCCCTGCCAGGAAGGACTCCCTCATGCTAGATTCTCCCTTGGTTCCCATGTTACATGCCCATGCCTCTGTTCCCAGCACCAAAGAAGCGAAGGACCATGACACTCAGACCTTCTTGGCTGATCGTGCTGTGTTTCCTCCCTCTGCACTCCAAGCCTCAGGTCAACACCACTAAATCTCCTAGAAGGAACAAATAATTTTCCAAAAAGGATGGCTTCACTCATTCCTCCCAAGGCAATGGGGTCAAGGCCAACGGATAGGTGGAGGTCACACAGGCTATGCTCAGTAAATGAGAAGCAGGGGCCAGCATCATGATGCACACATTTCCTTCTCCATTATTCACATGTCCCTGCCTGGTGCTCCTTCCTTGGGAGTTTCTGACTGTCCTCCCATGGCTCACAAGTGACAGGCAGGGAAGGCTCTCCTGCAGACTGGGAATAGTTCCTGGCAGCCCTCACTCAGGAAGCTTGACAGAGCCCCACGATCAACCAACAGTCTGGTGAAAAATAGGTCACCTCAGTCACTCCACCCTCTCTCTGGCAAAGACCCCCAGTGTTGTCACCATGAAACCCCTCTTTGCCAGTTCTCTGCGATGGCAGCCTCAATGCCACAAAGACAGCTCACTGACTCACACAGCCCCTCTCCTGGCCCTAGGCCCATCTCCAGTGGGAGCCTTGCCCCTAGAAGGCCCAGCTAGCTGGGACTGGGTGTCAAGCTCACAGCTGGAGGGAAGTACTTCAGAGATAGGATTCTTAAGATCTGAGTCAGGCAAGTCTCTAGCCTGCCTTGCAAAGGGCAATTTGGACAAGGTCCTCCTTAGCTGGAAGATGGTTTATAACCTCCCAGGACCACCCAGACTATGAAACAGCCTCCTCATGTGTGTGCTAGAGGCCTGGAACAGCCAGAAAGGGGCATAGCTGGGCCTCCAGTGCAACAGACCAGACACCAGGTCTTCCTCACAGTTCAGGTGAAATCTAGGGGAAGAAACGTAACCTCTGCCTTCCACTCTTGGCCAACATAGCTTGTTCTAGGGCACAGTTCCATTTGGCAGGAAGCAGGACTCATGTAAGTTGAATGGAAGAACTGAAAATACAGCAGGGAGGCTGCAGGGGACAACTCACATATGGCAGGCTCCCTCAGTGACCTTTGGGTTCTCAGGCAGGCTGTCCAAGACTCTAGGCACAAAAGAGGTGATACTAGGTCAGGAATTCAGGAAGCACCTCAGGAAGCACCTCAAAGCCTTAGGCTTGCTCACTCTCACTCTCCTATCCTTAGTGCCTATCTCAATACAACCTACCCAGAGGAAATGTTAAGATTAGGGGTGTTTGGATTTGCTTTCCTAATCTGTAGTCACCCAGCAGTCAGGGCAAAGGGATGAAAATGCATAAGGATTTTGCAGAAGAGCAACTCTCCAAAGAGACCAAGCCCACTGGCCTCTGCTATTTCCTGTGCCTCACCAATCTACAGATCTCTCAGAGGACCACAGGACTGCTCCTGTCCTTAGCAGCACTGCCTTGGAGCCTCTGTCAGCTGGAGGACTTGGGGGGAGTGGGGGAGGTGGCGGCCCAGCATGCTTATCTTTGAGAGATAGGATTGCTTCTCTGAAGAACACCAGCAGCCTCCTGTGGGACAAGGCCCAGGAGAGAGCCAGATAGAAATGGAGTAAATGGACATCTGCAGTCATGGACATGCACCCCAGGCATGGAAGCAAGCAGTGTAAGTCCAGACTTGTCAGGGGAAGGCTGCTAGGGTAAAGAGGGCAGCAGTGAGGTTTGGACAGGATCTAGTGTGCCTGGTTCATATTGGTTGGGTGACAAAGAATATTGGGGTTGGACTCCGGGAGCCTGGGGCTCAGTCCCTGAGCATCCTTTACCTGAGTCTTCCCCTCACACAAACTCTAGTGGCAGTCTGTCCCGAGTGAAAGCCAGGCGCCAGGACTAGTCTTTAATGTACCAAAGAACTCTCTGCCCTTGACCTGGTCTTCACACCTGCCAGTCTGGACTAGATACTTCTAAGCAACTGCACAGCATCTTCCAGCAGCCCTTCTAGGCTACCCAGATGGGTGGCCTGTACTGTGGCAGCCACAACTCCACCCTGCAAATTTGTTCTGCGCAGGTTCTAAAGGAGCGTGGAATTTCTTGAAGCGTCGGCAGCGGCAGCTTTAGGCGAAAATCTGAAGCCACCGCGGACTTAAAAGTGCACTTCGATCTATGGGGTCTTAATGCTCTCCCTAAAGGTTCTCAATTTTGTCTGCACTTGGTGGTGTCCTAGGGAATCAAGGTCTAAGCCAGAGCAAAGCTTCATCAGGAGTCACTTCCAGAGGGCCCTTACAACTCAGGAAGCAAACTTAGAGATGGCCTGGTACCCTGCGGGAAGTAAGAAGGTCCCATGGGGCAGCTCCCCAAGTCCCCTGTGCAGCCAAGTGCCAAGCGGGGATGGCCGATGGTGGCTGTACAGCTAGGACGCCGCTTTTGTCCAACGCCAGACTGTAATCTGTGAAGGGCGGCCTGACGCCCGCGGGCTTCGGAGGGAGAGGAACGCGGGGCACGGGACTCCCAGGCGCGCCAAGACCGCGCGGCACATGGAACACAGCTGCAGCCTCACTGGTCTGAACTGGGACTGCTCAGAACCCAGCAATGTAAAAGTAGGCAAATAGCTCTGGTTCCTCCTTCGCCCACCGCGTCTCCGGTAGATGGTGAGGCTCAAGCACCCTAGGCTGTCCCTTTCCGGCAGCCTCCCCGTAGCGCCCTGGCCGCCCGCAGAGCTCAGGTCGGGATCCGGGTGCATGCTCCGCTCGCACTGCTGCTTCCTCTGCGTCTGGCCTGCTCCCTCTGGACTGCAAGGTCGATTTTTGCGTCACGCTCGTTTTCACTTGGAGGTTCCATTCTTTTAAGACGTCCCCTTTCCTTTCGTTTTGTCTGCTTGCTCTGGTCATCCTGTCCTCTTTTCCTCGCCTCCTTTAACCTTCCCCCGCTGCTTCTTCGTTTGCTCGTTCATTTGTTCCTTTCCGGCTCTCCTGCCCAGCTCACCCGCCTCTGTCTTAACTCTTGCTCTGGCCGCCCTCCTCTGTTATGTGCATTTTCTTCATTTTTTAGGGTTACCCTTTACACTTGTTTTTGTTTCCTTTCTCTGAATTTCGTTGTCTGCCTGTGGTCTTCAGCCGTCGGGTCGCGATCTCAGTTCGCTCACGGATCACCGAAGTGCACACAGCTCCGGGGCGGTCCAGGCGCTGGCGGTGGAGACGTTGGGCCTGGAATTGTCCCGACCCGCAGAGAGCTGGGCAGGCTAAGTACCTGTCCCGGAGGTGCTCTGGACGCTGTGCGGCCGCCGCCGTCTGGCAGGGATCAGAGGAGCCAGGCCAACTGCTTCTCATTAAGTCCCAACTGTGGTTTTTATCAGGAGAGCCTCTTTCAAAGGACACAGACACAACGCTCCACGGACGCGCTCATTTCCTCCGCTGACCCCCACACACCTCCCGGCCCTCTCCTATGCTCTCACCGACCTTGCCTGGACGAAGGACCAAGCTGCCAAGCCACCCTGTAAGGGCATGGAGGCTGCGGACAGCGGATCTCGGAGGGTCCCGCCCTCGCCTCTGTTGCAGGATGCGGCCACAAAGATGGGGCGGGCGGTGGACACTCCTACAAGTCGGCGATGCCGCGGGTGGCAGGGAGGCCACAGGCCAGCCTGCCAGGATCGGGTTCAGTTGCCAGGTCCCAGCTCAGAGTGCAAGCAGCCCTGGGGCTGAGGCCTGTCTAGGGCTGTTCCGGACAGCCCAGTGCTGAGGATCCGATGCAGGGATGGGAGACTGCGAAAGAGTGGCTGCGCCTGCACTGCGCTGGGAGGCCGAGAGCTAAGAACCTTTACTTGGTCTTGAGCTCCGCAGAACCAGCGTGGGCAATGCACAGCGAGCAACCTGCTCTGGACTGGGTAGAAGGAGGAGAGGTGGTAAGGCCAGGCTGTATCGCCCAACTGAGCCGGATCGGTCACTCGGGGTCCAGCTCAAGCCTCTGCGGCCTCGGTGCGCGCCAGACAAAAGCTGTGCGCGTCTCTCCAGCGTCGGTGCTCGGTGCAGTCCCAGGCCTTCGGCCCGACCGGGCTTCTGGGTCGGTTAGCTCAGGTCTAACTCTGGCCTCTTCCGGGCTCCAGCCGCTCTTCCCAGATGGGTGCCCGCCGTCTCTGCTCCACCCTCCCTGACCTCCCACTCCCAGCCCTGCCACCACTGGGACGGGTGTCTGTGCCTCCCGTACCGCGCTGGCCTTTGCCCCGCCCGGGCAGCCTCAATCTGGCTTCCGAGGCAGCGGGAGTGAAGAGCGAGGTGGACAGAAGCGAAGAGGCGAGCGGGAGACCGAAGCCGGAGGCCCCGGCAGGCCAGGGTGGGAAGGGGAGGGTCGGGCTGCGCGCTCCCCGCGCCGCGTTACCTTCCGCGGGGCCTTCGTAGAAGTGGGCGCCGTTGAGCGCCGGGCCCGGCCCCAGGTCCTGCAGGTACTTGGCGGGCGGCTTGGCGGGCTCTGGGAGATAGGGCTCCAGGGGTCCGCAGGCCGGAAAGCGGGTCAGCCGGGGACCGCGGGGCGGCGCGGGATGCAGGTGAGGCGCAGGGGCCGGCGCTCCCTGGGGGCCCGAAGGCTCGGTCCCCGCGGCCGCGTAGGGGCCGGGTGTGGGCCCCACGCCGAAAGGCGCGCAGCGCTCCGGGTCCATTCTGGCCGGGGCAGTCGGGCCGCCGGGGCTCCGGGCTCCGCTATCCGCGGCCTGCGAGCGCCCGCCGAGGGGGAGGGACCTGGGCTCAGGGGCAAGGAGCCCCCGGGAGCGGCGAGCGCCGCGGGGGGCGGGGGAGTAGAGGAGGGGACCCGCGTCTCTGACTTAATGCTGCAACTATCCACGTCACGTGCAGCCCCGCGCGGGTTAACCCCTCGGAGCCCGGGAACCCCCTAACTCACCCCCAGGCCAGGGTCCCAGGCACTCCAGGAGAGGAAAAGGAGGAGGAGGGCTGCTGCCTCCCATCTTTCTACCTGCCTGGGTTCGGTGCTGGGGTGCTAGCTCGGAGCTACACTCTCTGCCTGGTCCTGTTAACCAATCTAGTGGCTTCTGCCTTTCCAAGGATGAGGCAGTGCGGCAGCAAACCCCAGCCTTTCAGGAACACTGTTAGTCCTGGTCCCCCGGAAGTCAGCCTTAGGAAGAAGCCGGGACAGGAGTTGGTTTGCTCCTTTTCCTTGCTCTTTTTGCGGAGGACTAGGAAAAAAAGGTCACAACAGCAAACACAGCGCCCTTAGAGAACTCATGGTTTACACAGGGACAAGAGTCCTTAGCATAAGGCATGGAAACAGCTCTAAACTGAGTGGGGGCTGGGGCGCTTGGGCTGGGACTTATCATTATTTAGCTGTGGGATCTTAAAGCAATCCCTTGGGGCATCCTCTGATAGCCGAGGTAGGAGGAATCAACCACACAGTTGTGGCAGGTTTCAAGGCAGAGCCAGGCCCGACAGGGAGGCTCACCAGGTGAAGAAGTAGCCGTGGCCCTGAGCAGCCAGCATGGAGTTAGTGTGTTTAGGTCCCATCCTAACTGAAACTCCAGGGTTCAGTTGCCCCAGAGCTGCCATTGTGGGGTGAGGTGGGGCAAGATAGGCTCTTCCCCAGTTAGATAGAAGCATAGGATCACAACAGTCATTCAGCACTTCTGAAAAGAGAAACAATCCCTACCTTCCTAAGATTTGGGAAAAATATCAGAGGGCCTGCAGGCTGGACTTGCATCTCCTGGACTGAAAAGCCCTTGGGTCTAAATCAAACTATATTTTCAATGCCCCAGAGACTAGCAAGAGGGGTGGGGAGTCACACATCATTTGTATTCCATTTGAATTCTCAATTTTTAAAGGAATCCTAGAGGCCTGGTGTGAACACCTCCCTCTTCCGTTGCAGGCTTAGAGGGGGTTTCTTGGCTGTCCACAGCCAGAGTTGGGCTGTAAATCAAGGCCAAACAGGAACCAGAAGCCTTGCATCTCTCAAGAAGTCATTAAGCCATTATTAAACATACCTTAGCTTCTCTGAAGCTGCACTAGTTTAAACCCCACATTGGAGACATTAGGACCATTAGGGCCTCTAATCACAAACTGCAGATTGGGTAGAGAGATGGGAGCACCTGGGGCTGCTATTTCTAGCCTAGAGGGAGGCTCAATTCAAAATTAAGTTTTCTCTCTGGCTAGGGTGATCCATTTTCCAGAGTCCAGTTGATCCAAGCTCTAATTTGGATTGATCATTAATAAAGTTTGTCAGGAATTGTCGATTGGATATTGGTGACTTTCTAGGAGGCTGGGTCAATTCAGAACACTTAGTCAACAAAATTCCCAAGCAGTACAGGAGGAAACAAGCATGGCCCCAGGGTAGGGGGGTGGGGGAGTAGGGGGATGAAGGGGTGGGGTGATCACTATAAGAAATTAAGCAAGGCAGCAGCCTGGATCAAATGTTGAGTCTTTTGCCTCAGGTGATAACTTTTTGCAAGCTCAGTTTCATTATCATTAAATGGGCCACACATATGGACTTGGGATATTTGAGAAGAGCTCATGCTAATGTAAGAGATGATGTGATAATGATTTCTCCAGAAGTGGGGGCTTCAATTTCTGGGCTCCATCACTGAATTGGCAGAAGGCCCCCCGACTCCAGACCACAAGGCTCTGTGCCTTGACTGAGCACACAGACCTGGGGCTCACACTCCTTCCCAGGCCTCAAAGTTCTTTATGATCTGGCCTCTCCTTCTCTGAACAGAATCACTATGCTTCAATGTTGCTCCCAGTGGAAGGCAGGATGGCTCAGATTACTTTGGGGCCCGTACATCTTAGCAGTTGTCCTGGTAGACATTTTTCCCCAGGACCACGCAAGACAGGACATTTGACAGGATCCCATGTGGCCCCTCTTTGTCAACCACTGGCACAAACATGTATCTTTATACACACCTGGTCCTGGGAGGCATTTGATGGAGCAGGTGCATTGAAAACACAGCAGCAATCCCTCTGAGGTAGTGAACATTCCTAGTTAGGCAGGTGTGGGCATGATGGGAGACCACAGACACTTATTTTACAGGTAAATATACAGCACTTATATAGTATTTATAGGGTGCCAGGCATCATCACATGCATTCTACGGACAATGACTTGTTTATTCTTCAGAGACCCCACAAAGTACACACAGCCATGTTTTATAGAGAAAGATCCCAGGCTACCCTTTTGCTCAGGGTGGAGACAACCATTTGTTAGGAGGACCAGGATGTACATGCCAGTCCAACACCACTGTCTGAGACTTTTTTTAGCTGACACACAGCTCAGTTAAAATCATTCACTGTGCACCCTTGTTTTCTAGTAGACAAGTTGGGACTTATTCCTAAAGGAAATTTGAGGCCAGAGTGGACTGAGGACAGAGTTGGTAGGAGAGAGAGGCACTGAGAGGCAGCCAGCTGTCAGGGCAGGCAAATAGGGAGCTGGCCTTTTCTGGCACACCTAGGCCATCACAGCAGGGCGTCTAACACCCCAGCAGGTCTACAGCCAACTCAGATGTGGGGCAGAGCTTTAAGAGAATTCACCATTCTTGGCATTTAGGAACTATTGAATTACCATAGCATTTGTCACTGAAGACCTTATCCACAGAATAGGATGAGCAGATAGATGATCAAGGCCATAGAATGGAAACTTGAAAAGCCCTGTCATCATCTGCTGAGGAAAAACTACTTTTAAAA
>PVKA01018462.1:29537-43909 GCA_004027165.1 Ctenomys sociabilis | reverse complement strand
AGAAGTGTGTATTCATCTCAGATGCCCATTTCTGAATTGGGTCTTTAAATTTGAGGGCCCTGTTATATCTTAGTTCTTTATAAATTCTAGACAGTAGACCTCTGTCTGATTACTTATTAGTTAGGATTTTTTCAAAGTTTGTGGGTTGTCTTTTCACTCTGTTGACAATTTCTTTTGACATGCAGAAGCTCTTTAAGAAGAGTTGATCCCATACAAATGTTGGAGAGGCAGTAAGGAAAAAGGAACCCTTCTCCACTGCTTGTGAAAAAATGTAGACTGGTGCAACCATTATGGAAATCAGTGTGGAGACTCTTTTAAAAAACTAGGACTGCAAATCCCATTCAAACCAGCTATCCCCTTACTGGGAATTTCCCGGAGGAACTAAAAAAGTTATATCATAGTGATGTATATGTACCTATGTTTATAGTAGTACATTTGTGATAGCCAAGTCTTGGAAACAACCAAGACTCCTGTCACCTGAGAAATGGATGGAAAAGATGTGAAATGTTTATACCTGGAGTATTACTCAGCTATAAGGAAAGATAAACTCAAAGCCTTATATTTAAGTGAATGCCACTTGAAGATATACTCATAAGTGATATAAATGAGAACACATGTGTAAATATCATGTAGTTTCCCTGGTCTACGAACTCAAAAGAAGAAATTAAAATAGAAAGGCATACCACAAGTAAAAGGAAAGCAAGAACTTGAGGATTAGACAGCAAAGAGAGGGCAAGGAGAAAAGCTAGGAAACAGGACAGGAACCAAGCCATAAATTTATATGCACAAGATGGATAAGTCAGTGATCCTGAGAAGCTCAGCAGGGTTTTGAAATTAGCAGTTAATTGGTAGCATTCTCACCCTAGCTAACTATATATGCTGATACCCGTCAACTAAGCAACTACACTAAAGGTAGCAATGTGTATTACTAGAAGCCATTCTGGTCTTCTAAATATGTACTGTTTGTCATGACATACCGATCACTACCATACTGTGTCTCAAGTAAATGTTTGTTTTTTAAAAAAGCACAACAAATGAAAACAAGAAACAAGAAAAAAAATTCACAGGACTATCCTGCTACAATGCTGTATATGGTTAAATTTCTAAATTTCTGT
Source organism: Ctenomys sociabilis (assembly GCA_004027165.1). Taxonomy (NCBI): domain Eukaryota; kingdom Metazoa; phylum Chordata; class Mammalia; order Rodentia; family Ctenomyidae; genus Ctenomys; species Ctenomys sociabilis. The sequence continues at coordinate 42,794 of PVKA01018462.1, read as the reverse complement.
GTAAACGTGAAATTGTTCATTCCTATTTTTTTTAAATGTTTTTTAAACTTTTTTTTATATTCTGTGGGGACTCAAAGTTTGACATGTCAATGTTTGATGGAAAATACCTGTCCCATGTTATGCCTAAGATGTTTGATATTCAGACACATAGTGAGGTGAAGCTCAACTGCCTGTGTTGTGGGGTAATAATTATAAGCCTCTCTTCTATAGGATTAATAACCTAAGTTTGGAGACCAAAAATTAGAGAAAAAGAAGGGCTGTAAGGGCAGCCAACATTTTGGCTCTAGCCTTTCAAGGTCAATGAAGAATCAGGACATAGGAGAACCTGTATTGTAACATCGTGTAACTCAGTTGTGTCCCAAATTTTCTGATCAAGGAGATTATGGGGCCACAGAGGAAAGTGACTGATGATGTAGAATGTGCCTAAGGAGAGTCCCATGAAGAGAAAACATTCTCTCAGGCTTTCACAGAGAACAAATTGGTCAAGCAATGACCGTGACTCATCCACATGGCTGGCACTAACAAAGGATCTACAAAGTGTGGTACAGGCTTTCAGGATAAATCCTGAGGGGATTTCACTGACTTTATGAGATACATTACATTTCTTGTTATATAGGTCTTTCTTTATTTTGTTCTTAACCATCCATCAGAAAAGTATAAACACAAAGTTTAAAAATTAAAACCATATCAATATGCTGAGCTATAAAAAGCTCAAGTCAAAAACTTCTGACATTGCCAGTCATAGGGAAATCCCACTACTATTATGGTCTACTGGACTATATTGGAATATTTTGCTGAATTCACACATCTATAATATTTAAATGACAATGGAATGCCCTTCTCTGACAAAACTAAACAAAATTGTGGATTCAAATGAATGACCATTTTGTATCTGTATATTCAAAAATAGTTAACATAGATATACAGCTGAATTTTCTTAATTCAGATTTGTTGTAATAGTGTTTGTGGACAGGATATCATGTCTGCATCTTGTACAATGAATATATGTATTGATCATAAGAGAACAACATGCAGTGTATTATTGAAACTGTGCTAGTAATCAGTTTTGAAACTGTCTCATTGGTATTTGTTTCTCTTCAAAATTATTTTTAAGAACAGTATTGGTTGTACTCAGCAAATGTTTACTAAGCACTTACTTTGGGCCAGAATTTCATGTGTAGTAATTCATTTAATCCCAACTACTACTGGCAGAAATAGAATTTAGGAACTTGACCCAGCTCACAGCGAAGGAGGGAAAATCATGCCCAGATGCTGTTGGTCTTTCCAAAACCACCTTTCTCTTATCTAACACGTCATCCAAGCACTGATGAGTTTGTGGAAAGATGCACTGTCTGTTAAAGAGTCTTGAGCAGGTTCAGCAGCCTGGCATGATTTGCTTTCAGACATCAAGAAACGAGCTCCCTGAGAGAAGGTGAACAGCACAGAACCTGTAGCTTTGTCAACCTCCAAGAAAGGCAAGAATGAAGCTTAGGGAAAAGAATATCAAGACAATGTTATCATAAACTCCATTCAGGTTTGATTATTAAATGCTATAAGCTTTTTCAGAGGGTGCATGACAACTTCACATGTATGATAGAAAAATACTGCCTTGTTTTATCACATGTTTGCCTTTGAGTCTAATCATTGGAAAATATACATACCTGTTGCAGTGGTATTTTAAGAGTATTCTAATAAGTTATATGCAATAATGGGGTTAGGGATGAAGACTTAGCACTAGGTAGAAAAACAAATACCTTGTAAAAGTTTTAAATACTTAATACTGTTAAGCAACAAGGGAAACATAAATGATATCATATTCAGCACAAACACCAAAGAAAAATTACATCTAATCAGTATCATTTTCCGCATTTTAATTTACTACTGAAAAGGTGTTGTGGGCCCCTAGGGAGAGTGGCTTCCAGTCTCAGAGCATCTCCGTGGTCCCTCAGTGGAATCCAATTAGGCCCTCTGGCTCACAAAGTCAGAAGAGAATTATAGTGGCTGAGGCACCTGAGTGGTCCTGGTCTGGAGAAGGTAGGCTCTTATTCTTCCCCATAAAAAAAGGTGTGGGTGCTCCAGTGCCCAGCATCAGACACGCATCACTGGTGGTGGCTCTGGTGCTCAGTGACTGATGGAGAGGACACCTGCTGTCACCTTCAGAGAAACTCAGAAAGTGAAGGCAGAAGCAGGATGGCCCTGCAAGGCAAGCTAGAGAGCTCTTCAATTTGCAAGTCAGCTGTCTTGTTTAGGAGCAATCTCTGCAGGAGGCACAAGGAGGGACTGGATTTATATTTTTCCTAAATTTTTCTGAAAACATCTTTTCTTTCTGCACTTGAATCTGCACATAGTTCCTAGAGGTTTGTTTTTCACCTGTCCACTTAGTAAATAACTTGCCAATAACTGGAGCCTTAACCAAGCTGATATCTCCCTTCAACAAAACTACAATCCACTTCAGCAGCAGCAGCATAGCACAGCTGTCTTACACTTGTGAATGCCCAGGTGGACAGTGAAATTTACATATTGATTACATATCCATGTTTGTAGCAAGACAACTTATGATAGCTGAGTCTGAAAAGTAACATATATGTCACATCAACTGATGACTAAAAAAAAAAAATGTGGCATTTATTCACAGATGAGTACTACTCTGTCATGGACAATAAGTTTGGGTCATATTTTTAGGTACATGAATGTACTTTAAGATTATAGTTTAATTAATTTCACTTTTTATTTTATATAAGATAAAATTTTAGAACAAAATAAAAGAATAATAATAGTTAACCCACCATGTATCACTATCTTCAAAGTAATTACTCCAAGTACAAGACATGAGACCAGAGTTTAATGAAATAAATGAGACCTGCAAGCTTAAACATTGCAGGATTTCTGAGAAGCCCATAGTGTAAATAATTTAAAGGACAAAATAAAAGATAGATAATAGGAGACAGGGAGATCATTCAAAGATGGGAAGTGGACCAAAAACTGGAGGGAGCAGATGAAAGAAGGGAGAAGTACAAATAATTAAGCTGTGTTACGTACATGTCCCAGCTCCCCAAAAAGAATGTGATCGCTGTGTACTGCACTCAGGTACTAACAACAATAGAACATTCCAAAAACAGTAACCTACACGTGAGTGAGGCTATCTGGAGTCTCCGCAGACATTCAGGTGGAAGCGCACATTCAGTCATGTCAGCTATAAATATTCGCTCACTAGTGAATATACTCCACCTCCTGCGCCTACAGACAGCCTCAGGGTGAGGTCTGGGCACTGTTGCAGGTGCCCAGGAGACATGCTGAGGGCACCACGCAGATGTGCCTGGTACAGTGTCTGTGCTGGGAGGCTGCAGAGTGCAGGGAGCTGTGCTTGGTGGTGGATCTAGAGCTGCTGTGCACTTTCCAGTCAGTGTCCTGATCTCAGGAGAATTCATGTTGTCACAGCAGGACCTCTCCTGGCCCCTGTCTGTTCCACTGTAAGTTCTTAGAAGGAGTACAGTGTAAATACACTGAAGCGTGTGGCTCTCTCCTTGTACACTCCGCTCTGCTCCGCTGGAGTTTTGCCACTCACCCCATTTGACAGCTACGTGGACCAAGATGTGGACTCTCTAGACTCAAAGCTGTCCCATGTGCTTGCTTCTCTACTCCACACAGGAATCACAGCTGGATCAGAATCTGACCCATTTTCTTCTCTCTTCCTGTCCAAATGTGCTGTGCTTTCCCCAAAATCCTATGAAAATCCTCACTAACTTCCTGTGTCAGCCCGGCTAAAACCCTCCACAACTTACAAGCAACAAAAAGCCAGTAAACTCCCAAGAAGGTCTTCAGATGCTTCTCTCCTTTCATTCTGTGGACATTGCCCTGAAGTCTGACCTCTCTATCCAGGATCTCCTCTTCCTTGTGATGGTCCCGGAACTCTTCAGGACTGCACTCATCAGCTCAGAGGCCAGATCCAGCTAACGCATTCACACCTGCAGGTGGGGACGATGCCAACACTGCCACCTTGGAGACGGGACTGTAGTTGCTCAGAACTTCTGAGTAAGGCTGTTGCTCAGTGTCCTACTGACATTCTGTAATGGGGTGTATAATATCAGCCCCTAGATATCCACATGAGTACAGTAGCTTACTAATTAAAATGTGTATTTGAGAACCTCACTTGAATTCTAACTCTATGTGACATTAAGTGGAAAAAGTAATTTTTAGTTTGCTCACATGATAGTAGATATGGTGAGCACAAACCTCTAGTTTTCTGTCTTAAAGACAGGGGTTCCTCTGTGTTACAAGTAGTCTTAGACCCCCTGGGTAGCCCAAAGGGGTCTCTGACTTCCAATCTTTTCTTTAGCCACCAGATCTTTCAGAGTACAGGCATGTGCCAGCAAGCTCAGCTGAGTTTTGAAAGATTTAAAACAGATAGTTCATGTAAATGGTCTGTGTTGTGACTAGCATGAATGCCAAATAAAATATAAACCTTTAAGATAGAAGATTTTCTTTGTTCTATTGTTAATTGTACCTTTAATCTCCAAAATGTGGTCTGAGGAGAACTAAGTACATGGCAAATTCTAACTGAATAAACGGTGATTTTTGCTCTGGTAGTTGTAGTAGTATTTTTCTCATTCATTATGACTTGAAAAAAAAAATCTTAGGGCCTGTTCCTGCGCAGGTGTGGTCATGCTTATAGAGGCTGAGTGAAGCCCCTGATCTCGTGCAGTTTTGTTCTACTGCGTAGGAAGCTGGGCCAGGTAAGCTTTGAACAGCAAGTTTTCAATATGGAAACTCAAGAAAACTTTCATCTTATTTCTTTTATTTTCTAGGAGAAAGAGAAATCCAATGAAAGGGTAAGTATTTTTTATTTATTGTACATTTGAGAATTAATTCAGAGCCCAGCAAGATAGTTTAGTGGTAAAAGCACCTCCTTAGGAAGCTTAGGCAGCCACAGCAGACTGAGGTTCAATCCCCAGCACCACATGCCATGCCAGCCATGCCCTGAGGGTGTGTTGAGCCAGCGGGGGGGGGGAGAGAAAATATCAATGTAAAGAGAATTAGAAAGTAAGACGGTGATATCCCATGTAAAATTTTAATAAAAAACTGATATGCTCCTGTAAGCAGGTGAAGGGGCCAGGGATTCCATCCCCAGGCTTGCTGGGCCAGCCCCATCCTGTGGTGCACTGAGAGGGCAATTGAGACTGGGCATGGTGGCATGCGCCTGTAATCCCAGCTCTTGGGAGGCTGTAAACAGGAGGATCACTAGGAATCCAATCTGGTAGTAAGACCCGGAACACCCTATATTAAAAAAATATATCTGATATGCTATAATTATGTAAGATAAAATAGGATTTCAGAAAATAATTAGTAGTGGTTAAGAGGGTGTGTTATTTAATTTTATGCATCTAATTGCATAGGGATAATCAGTACCCAGCTATATGTTGTAACACTAGTCTAGATGTCACTGAGAAAATCTTTATAGAGGGTAACATTTAAATGAGTAGATTTTGAGTCTGAAGTTGGGACTCCACAGCATGGGGAAGCTCATATGCAGTCAGTTCAAGATCTTAAGAGAAAAATGCTAAGTTCTCTAAGGGGCGAAAGGTGCTGCCTCCAGAGAGGCTCCTGAAGTGAGCAGCCTCAGCCCTTTTGGCTCTAGCTAGCAGCTGGCTTGCTGAAGGCTGGAGCCAGTCTTCACCTTTGCAGACGTCAGTCCTTCCAAAAAAGTCACAGCTGGTAGTTGGCAGGGTAAATATGCACACAAGGATGTATGCATACAGATATATGAAAATTGCACACACATCTCAGGAAAGGAAAGATTTGTATAAATAGTTTAATACTAAACTGATTGAGATACGGTGTGATAAATCCAAGGCCTCCCTGATGACAAGAGGCGCTCACAGTGGTGGCCATGAGCATGCAGACAAGCATCAGGCTCCAAGCTGCTGCTTGCATAACCGTGGTGCAGCAAGATGGCTGTGCGTGCGTTTTCAATTTCTTTCGTTAGGGCTGGCGGTGTGGTGGTCTTTCTCTCATGTATGACAACCTCTAGAATTTCTCATACAAGCATTACAGCAAATATTTTATTTATGTATTTTTAATTTCTTACTTTTTAGTGTGCTGTTCCTCAGTTTACCAAAAAAATTTCAAATGAGTGCCTACCACACTGGCCTCCTGGGTTTTATCTTAAAATCATTTCAGCCATGCACAGAGGACTATCACTGTGAAATCCTGCTTTCAACTTTACCAATGAAAAGCTGACTTGGGGATGCCCACTCTCTGTTGTACTACGGACAGTTATAGGATTTCTCATCAACCACACAGCAGAGACTGCGCTGAAAGCACAGTGGAGCTCAGAGGCAGACGCCCAGTGCAGGCCCCTGGTTGCCGCTCAGAGTCTGTGCCCAGCTCCCCCTGCAGGCCCCGCCACTGTGTCACGCACAGCGCAGTAGTACACCCCTGAGTCTGACGCTTGCACGAAGGCTTTCTCCAAGTGGAAGGCGCTGGCTGCTCTATCGTATGTGGCTTCAAACCCTTTGTTTCTTCCCTTCTCGTTGGCTCTCACGGCTTTTAGAAGAAGCTGTGGACCTTCTCCGGGGTACTGGACGCACCAGAAAAGTGCAGCGTACCTGAGGCTGTGTAGGAGCAGTTGGTGGTCAGCAGAACCCCTTCTGCAGTAGACACTGGGTCTTCCATCTGGGTCACTGACTGTCCGCATGTCCTTCCTGGGGAAAAATAGATCTGTGTCATTTAAGGCAAAAACTCTTAGAGAAATGGAAAGATTTTGTGACATCATAGACAAAAGAGACTTAATTGCAAAAGCATTTTACTTACCAACTATTAAGACTACCACAGTGACTGGGCTGGGAGAAGTACTCATCTTTAGGATGTCCCCTAAGTAAGCTTCTTGATTCTTTACATGAAGACTAAGCCTACACCTAAGGCAGGAAATGCATCCGCGTTAGGAAGCTGCGCCCCCTGCTGGACGGGGTCTGACCTCCAGCAAGTGCTTTCCTGGACTTCTCGTGCCTGATCTCATTTATAACAATACTCAGTCTTCAGGTGCTTTGCGTCAGTCTGTAGGACAGCCGCTGTACTTCGAAGGTCTTTCTGTTCCCAGGATAATTCCTGACATGAAAGTGACCCTGTCAGATGATACCAATTATCTTGGACTTTTTCATACAGGACTTCATATCCTTATGTGCATTGTGAGGGCCTGAAATCCAGTAAAAGGCATAAAAGTGACCTCAGTGAAATCATGTCATTATCATATATTTCTGATTTTCAGCACTGTGTCTAAAATTGTCACAGTGACTGACAGCTATTAGATGCTCCATTTTATTAAATAAAACTAAAATAATGAGTATAAGTCTTTGGCTGAGGAATCACTGGTACATATACAAAGATACTTTATATGCTCTAAATTAATGTAACTTTTAGCGATATTATCTTTGAAAATTTTATTGATACACATATGATCACATTCATCATAATTTGTACCATATATATTATATCTTAATTCTTTTTTTCTATTCCTCCCTCTTCCCTTCAATCCTTCTCCTCATTTATACAACTTTGTTTCTCTTGTTCTCCTTCTATTCTTTTTTCCTTTCTATCCTTCTTCTCTTCCTTTTCTTCTCCCTCCTCCTGCCTTGTTCCCTTTTCCATTGGAACATTTCTTCTGGTGTTCCAATATGTATCCACCATTTTGGACTTTAATTACCCTTCAGTTTTCTCATACAAGAGAAATGATATGATATTACACATGTATACCTGATTTATTTCAGTGAAGACTATGTTCTCAAGACATTTTATCTAAAAATGTCTCAAGTTTATCCTTCTTAGTTTTATCAAGAAAAACTTTTCAGGAGAAAAAAAAATTACACTATGTAATCAATACTCAAATATTCCTGAATTCCAATGTGATAAAAGTTGTATTTTTGTATTCAAAAATGTATGAATACTAGACTGAATTTACATTATTGAGTCTCTACTGAATTATTTGAAATTGTACATTTCTTCCCAGTATTTCACTTATTCCATGCAAGGGAAGCAGCTGTCTGAGTCAGGCAAGTGCCAATACCAAACTCTAATGGAAGTCTAGCCTCGAGGATGCTTTTCAGGTTGAAAAGCATGCTTAGCCTGGTCTGTTTCTTGGATTTCAATTTCCTCAGATTCAGTTAAAGGTGCTGTAAAATCCAGTTAACTCACACATGGATTAAGAAATGTTGTCTTTCTGCATGTCTTTTCTCTCTCTTCACCTTCCAGATCTTACTGTGACAATCCAACAATGGTACTAGTAAATTTTGAAACAGACTACAGTATACGCTTCTGATAGCTGGCTTGAGTGCAAAATATGTTGGGGGTGTTATTGGTTTGTAAAACACAGTAATGCAGAGCTGAGTCTTAAAAATGGCTGTTTTATAAGAGCAGTGTTCTATAAATGGCAGGTTGTACAACCGTGTGAATGAAATTAACACCCTGCAGCTGCACACTTACACGTGACTAAGAGGTTATGCTTAGTCATGTTGAATTTTATCAACTAATGTGACATCATTCCTCCTTAAATGATAGGAATTAAAATTACCAACATAAAAGATTTTAACTCAGCTTTTCCAGTTTCCATAAACAGCCAGTCTGCAGAAAATGAGCACTGATTTGGGATTCTTGAAACCCCACGTCCTTGCATGAAGTAGACAGTGCATCCAAAGCAATCATGCTCCTTGTATTTATTTTTTAAACTCTATTTTTATTACTACATGTTTGCAGCACACAATGGTTACTTCATCATGGGAAGTTGGTATATGGACAGAGACCATTTTCATTCTTTTTTCTGTCCCTCCCTACCACCTTCCTCCACCTTTTGGTCACCTTCCCTTTTGAAAAAGATCGATTTTCTATTCCTTACTATTTATCTTTTATTTTGCTCTTTGTGTTTTTCTCTTCTAAGTATCCCGAAAGACTTAAGATCAGATAACTAACATACATTACTTCCATCCAAGTGAAGCTTGGGGGTTTCACACCCCAGCCAGGGCTGGTTTTAAATACTGGGGGACCCAGGACAAGGGAAAATTTTATGTCTCCTCTTCAAACACCAGAACAATTGCTATTCAGAAATATACAGTTCTCCTTAGGAAATAATCTGCTGCTTATAATACACATAGGACTTATACCAACATATGAATAGTAATATAACATGGCTAACTGCAAAAGAATTTGTGTCCTAAGTTTATATGAAAAATAAATAACATTACTTTATGAATAGAATGCCTTGATTGATCATAAGTTCTTTCTGCCTTCTTATATTAGATTTTCAAGTAATTCTTTTAGCAACTTCATTTTCAAGCAGTACAATAGAAAGTAATGTCAGATGCTCAAGAATGTAAATTTTCAGCAAGAATTTTTGATAATTTTTATTTTGACTAATAATATAGCATAAAGATCTTAGGACTCTTTTCTCTGCAATGACAATGTAGGTATAAATATATGACAATTTCTGATGTATATTTAAAAATCTAGGATTGATGCTTCTAGTGAAACCCTTCTCCTAAGGTGATGGCTGCATTCCTCATACAGTCTAATTCATGTGAGCCTGAGTCTTCCTTTAAATATAATTTACAGGTGCAACCATTGTGGAGATCAGTGTGGAGACTCCTCACAAAAGTAGGACTGGAAATTCTGTTCAAGCCATCTATCCCCCTACTGGGAATTTTCTTGGCATAACTGAAAACATCATACCATAGTGATATATGTGTACCTATGTTTATAGCAATGCAATTTGCAATAGCAAAATCTTGGAAACAACCAAGATGCCCCTCACCTGAGGAATGGTTGAAAAAGATATGATATCTCTATACAATGGAATATTATTCAGCTATAAAGAATGATAAACTTGAAGCATTTATATTGAAGTGGATGCCACTTGAACATATACTCATAAGTGAAATAAACCAGACATACATGTGCAAGTTTCATATAGTCTCCCTAGTATAAGAAATCAAAAGAAGAAATACAAATAGAAATGCATAACAAGAATTAAATAGTTTAGTCAAAGAGTTAGGGCAAACTGAATGGCATATGTTGCAGGGTCAGCCAACATTTTGGCCCTAGTCTTTCAAGGTCAGTGAAGACTCAGGACAGAGGAGAACCTGTACTGTAACATGGAACTCAGTTGTGCCCCAGATTTTCTAACCAAGGAGATTATGGAGCCACAGAGGAATGTGATTGATGATCTAGTGTGCCTAAGGAGAGTCACATGGAGAGAAAACATTCTCTCAGGCTCTCACAGAAAGCAAACTGGTCAAGCAATGGCCGTGACTCATCCACATGGCTGACACTGACAAAGTATCTACAGAGTGAGGTACAGGGTTACAGGATAAACCCTGAGGGGACTTGACTGACCTCATCAGATACAAAAGCTGCATTTTTGGTTATGTATGTTTTGCTTTATTTCAGTCTTAACCATCCAGCAGAGAAGTATAAAAATGAGGTATGTAAAATAAGGCCATAATAATAAGCTGAGCTGTAAATGGCTCTAGTCAACAACTTCTTCAGATAACCCACTATTATTGTGGGCTGTTGAACTGTGTTTGATTGTTTCATTGAGTTTAGGCACCTATAGTATTTAAATGACAATGGAATGCCCATCTTTGACTGGGCTAAACAAAAAAGGGGATACAAAGGAAGAACCATTGTTTGTATAAACAGTACAGTTAGGATAAATACACAGTACTTCTGCATAATTCTATGAGAAGCAACATTTGCACTAATAGTGTTTGGACAGGATATTCTTTCAGCTTCTGGTAATATGGACAACCACTAGGAAGATAACAATGTAGAAAGTATTAATTATTGGAACTGTACTATAATTCAGCTTTAAAAAGATATAATGAGTATACAGCTATATTCTCTAATTCATTGATTAGAGACATCTGCTCTAATAGTGTCTGTAAGTAGAATATCATGTATGCACCTTATACAACAAAAAACCACTACAAAAACAGTGTGCAGTGTATTAATTATTGAATGTGTCCTGCTAATTTGATTTGAAACTGTATCATTGCTATTTGTTCTTCAATAAAATAAAATTTAAGAAAATAAATATAATTTACACAATAATAATATTTTGTGTTCTCAAATATTTTCTGTAACTCAGAACCTGAAAGTGACTTCATGATTTCTATATAATTCAAAATGCTTGTGTTTATATCACATTGCTAATATGTATCTTCAACTATAAGGAAAATTAATTTTAAAATAGGCTATTGTGTATTTGGTTCATACTCAAATACTTGTTAAACTACTGTTTTTCCTCATAAAACTACTATCTCTATGATTAATTTTAATTTCTAAGCCTATGAAATTCACTCTGCAATTCAACATTAGTTTTACACCAGAGTTTCTGAACCCTCTGAAATATTCTGTTATTTCCAAATCAGTGTATTTCATCATGTGTACATATGCCTTCATTTTGTAGCAATTTGCTAAGAACGTTTATAGGCACCTACACTTAGATCCTTCTGGTAGCTAGAGTGCTCCTCGCACACATGTGGACCTGGAACAGGGCAACCGACTCTTCAGTTCATAGGTTTCCACTGGACTCTGAGTTTCCCTGTGTTCCTGTTCTGAAGCCCAGGGTCTCTTATGTGGTCATGCACACAGCCCGAGCTCTCATCAGTCTTCACCTGCAGAGCAAAAGCCCAAAGACAAATGCATCAGGAATATCGCAGCAGCAGCAGCAGCAGAACATGAAGCCAACTTCCAGGCCTTTGGGGCACCAAGTCTGTGGATGTTGTGGGTCACATACCCGGAAGCCACACTTGTCCCAGCCTCCCTGGAGTTGCCCGTTTGTCCTCCTCTTAGTTCTCAGGATTTCTCTCCTTCCCAGACAATCACGTATACTCATGTATATGACCTTGCAAGGCTGAACTTGAACTGGCATTGTAATTGTGCTCACAAGTCTAAACCTTGGGTTTGCTTGTCAAGGCACTGCAGCAAGCTGTCTGCTCATTTTCATACAACAAAAATGATGTAGGGAAATCTGGAAAAACAGATTATCTCAGAATGCAAGTAGTGCCAATTAAAAAGCAGGAAAAGTGCAAGGAGCTTTCCTGGAAAGGTGATATTTAGAAAAAACTGTAGTGTCATTGTTGTATGAGAACACCAAGTACAAACTGATCATTAGATGTCACTGTCCTTGCGGACCTTTGCTATCTCCCAGTGGGATGTCTCCCTCGCTTCACTGCTCAATAGCCATGTGAGGTCAGAACAGGATTTTGCTCTGTAGCCCTCAGTTTACTCCTACGTAAGTGATGAAGTATTGTCAGTACTTAGGTCAAATGTGTCATCACCTAGAGAGAGAGTGACTGACACTCAGTGACATGAAGAGCTCTTTTTATTACATTTGTTACAGATTCCAAGAATAAAAAATCAAAATGTGAATGTATATATCACATACTCTCACTGCATTTCCATGTAAATTGATAACACAGAAATAACTAGAATCCCAACTCATCCCTTTTCAGTATGCTGCCATTCATGAGATTATTCCAGCCTTTTCCATCACAGAAATTTATAAGCAATTGATATGCTTTGCCAGTTCTTTGGAACCTGCCATTTTTATTAGTGGCTCTTTTTCCCTGCAAAATAATTGCTGAAAGAGAAAATGTATGAACCATAGAATATGACTGCACTGAAAAGTCTGGTGTTAGCAGAAGTAAAACTAGTACAGTATGGGCCAGGAAATCCAAAGCGGTATGTGCTGCACGCGAGTCTCCCCGAGGCAGCAGCTGTGACTCAGTCCCAAATGCAGTTTTGGGCCAGCCTGCAGGTGACCCTGGAGCACTGTGCTTCTCCTGCACAAAAGTAGGAGCCTGAGTCTCCCAGCTCAGAGGCTGCAATTTTCAGGGTGCTCAATCTCTCTTTGGAATTAAATGTTGCCTCTAGCCTTCCACTCTGCTTTGTCCCAAGGGCCATGAAGAGCAGGTTGATGAGGCTGCCTGCTGGATTCTGCTTGAACCACTGCACATTCCTCGTGCTGGTAGAAAAGTCACACCTCAGTGTAGGGCTGGCTCCCTCCTGGAGACTCAAGGCTGAAGGGCTCTGCTCCACCTGTGCCCCTCTCACCCCTGGTTGGAAAGAGAGAAGCAGACATTCATTGGCACAGGGAGTCACAGCAGTTTCCAGACCCAGACAGTATCCCAAGAAATACCCATGAGGATGGAGAACAGCACAGGGGCTCTGCATCCATCCTCCCTTCTCTGCCTCCTCCTGCCAGGTCTT
>PVKA01018462.1:0-29437 GCA_004027165.1 Ctenomys sociabilis | reverse complement strand
CTACAGCGCCCCTTTGTGGATGGAAATATTAATACAGGGCCCTTTAAACCATTGATGTTAGCCCTCCTACAGCACCAATCCCAATTTTCACGAGGAAGGCAATGCAGATGGTCAGAAATCAAAATGCCTGGATTACATAGAGGTTTAAAAGAAAGAGCTACCATTATGGTTTGTGTCTGAATGTCCCCACAAAGACTGATACAGTTATGGGTAAGGGTTTTTTGGTGGCTGAATTTAGATTCAATTGTCATTGATTCATGGTCCACTGCTGCGATTAGGGTGCAAACACTAATCCCACCCTAGTGCAGGTAGCCTGCATACAGTATAAAGGACAGGAAGAGCCCACCCCCTGGCTTTTGCTGTCTTCACACCCATGAACTGTTGCCCTCTGCCACATGCACCCTGCCTTGGAGCCAGCAGATTATGGATTATAACTTCAACAAGATGTGATATAAATAAACCTTTACTGCCTTCAACTTTTAGTGCCAGGTATTTGTCTCAGCACAGAACAAAAAGTAGCTAAAACAACCATTTTTAAGCTGCAGAAGCAGCTCAGCACTACAATGCATGACTTCAGGTCCTGACTTCGATATTCACTACTGAACAAAAATAACAAGTTTATACAACACAATTATACAGAAATTGAATTTTAAAATAAATTATCATGTTGAGCTATTCATTTAATTTCTTTAGCTAAAAATAAATCATAAAAATATATGAGCATTTTAACTGGAATAGGTAACACAAATATATAAAATGTGAAGTGACAGTGGTTTATAATTTACTTAAAGCTATAATAAAATCAAAGTAAGAATCTAACTAAAATAGTACACATTTGCAGTACATAATGATGACCTTTATAGGTAAATATTCATCATGACTTCTATGGATTTTTATTAGATTTAATTTTAGGAAAATTTTAGGTATATATGAGCAACAGTAATAAAATACTGCATAGAGCCCTCAGTACCTACTGATTCTGCCTGTCCAGTCTGGCTTTTTACTTACTTTTCACTCTAATTTGTCCTTCTTTTAAATTTATAGGTGATATTCAAATTGGTGTTTTATTTACAATCATACAAAAAATGTATAAAATGAGAAAATAATGTTTGTTCTACAGCATTTTACTTAATATAAAATACTGCACCATGTGTGTACCTTTTCAGAAAATGCTTTATAAATTTCATAATAAAGCTTGTAAATCTTATGACAGCACAATAAGGCCCGCTGTTCTCTTGCACGGTGTTATAGACATAGTTGAGTTTATATAACCCTTCCTTTGTTGATCAACACTTAAAGTGTTTGTGGTTAACTCACTGTGACAATGGCCTTTGTTTTCATTATTCTGATGATTTGCATATTGGATTTGTACTTTGTAGGCAAATTGGATAAATCCTGAAATCACTGTCTTATATATAGCTGTTTCAGAGTCCAATAATCAACCATAAAGTGATTCTAAAAATAGTAGCTCAGCTAGAGGAAAAGCACACCCAAAGAGAAAAAAGGGGTCACACAGGGAAAGAACTGTGGGAAAACACTGCATAAACAGAGAGGGAAGCATTTGGCATGAAACAGTAAATATACACCAAATTATATAAAGTATGTGTATCCTTAATTTAAGAATAATTATAAGAAGGAATATCCTACACATACTATGCTACACTATAGTAGAGGAATACTATAAATTTTCTAAAACAATAAAGGTAAAAATGGAAACTTTTCAATGCAACAAAAAACAGACTGAAAAAGAAAAAAATATAAGGACTACCTCAACTTCAAAACAAACTGAATCCAAACGTATCAACAATCAAAACATACACTAAAATAAACGATCTCACCAGATCAAAATTAGAAATCGTGTTACACACTGAAGTTGGTCTAAATATGCACCATGTTCAAGTACAACGCAAAGGCTGCTGGGATGCACTGGGCATCTCTGACCGCTCTGATCCTCAGCATCTCTGACCGCTCTGATCCTCTGTGGAAAGATGGCTGAAAATGCTGGGCTCAGCGGGCTCCTGATTGTGCGACCGCGCCCTCTAGGGGTCAGATGGAGGACTCTCCACGAAAGCTACTCTGTTTTCCATCTGTATAGAGATAGGAGAAAATTTTTCACTGAATGATCTTTTTCTTTTCTTCTTTCTTTCTTTATTTCTTTCTTTCTTTCTTTCTTAATCACTACTCTGTAAGCTTGTGTAACCAACTACCTTAATTTTATTCCTAATTAAGTATATAAGTTCTCTACAATAATGGAGTCATTTACCCTAGAGAAAATGAACACACAATACAGCGGTTAGGTTTTGGAGTTCATCACCAGGACTGGAAAAGCAGTTATGGTATTTTAGGCAGACACGTTCAGGTCAGCTTCCCTCACCCAAGCTTTGCATGACCTGCCTGGCAGTGAGCTGCCAGCTCATAGGGGATGCAGTAAGAGGAGGAAAGAGTCACCCTAGCTGCTGACAAGAATAGGATTAAGGGGCCAGAGATTTAGCTCAGCCATCTAAAGCACCTGCTTAGGCAAGCTTAGGCAGATGCAGGGGACTGCAGTTCCATCCCCAGCACCACATACCACACTAGCTCCACCTTCAGGGTAGGCTGAGCCAGCCAAGAAAACAAAGAATAGGGTTGAGTGCAGTTGAGTGTAGTAACAGAAGTCCCAGATGCTAAAGAGGCAGAGGCAGGAAAATCTCTTGAGCTTAAATAAGAGCATAAGCCCATTCTGGGCAATGTAACAAGACCCTGCCTTGCCGATGTGAGCACACATGTGTTTGTGCATTGGGTGAGGTATTGAAAATAATAATATAGAATACAGTCTTTTTAGGACAATGAATAAAGATTGACTGTCTATTTCAAGCAAAGTTATAAGGATTCAGTGGCTTTAGATCAACAACAGTGAAAACTGTAACATTTAGATAATATAGAAAAATTCCACTGCAATTTTCTCTGACACAACTGACCACCAACCAGTCCACACCATGAAGGGGCCGTGAAAAGACCTGGGCACATACAGATGGAAGAAGGCTAACAGATGATGGTGCTGCCCCAGAGGACATAATAGTGCTTGGAAAGTGGAAGGGCAGAGCGAAAGCAAACAGACATCACATAGCAAGTGCTTTGCATGGCCAACCCACAGCCAACATCGTGCTGAAAAGGGAAGAGCCAAAACCATTGGCATTCATCAGGAACCTGACAAGTGGGTCATTCCACCCACTTCTAATTAAGATAGAAAGAAATGTTTCAGGCAGAGCAAACAAGAAGCAGAAATAAATGCAAATGAGTCACTAGCCCAACCCCCAATGGGAAAAGACCTGTTTACTATGTGACTCGCTTCCCCATTTGGTCCTGGGCCTAGTCAATTTTACCTGAACAATAGTGCTTGCAATCCCATTGGGTGACCATAGTTTTGTCCCATACCACATCCACCTAAGCAAGACCTTTCTCTACCTTAGTACCACATGGTTTTGCCCTATAAAACTACCAGAAAGAGGCAGCTTCCTGGGCAACCCGCTCTGGTCCCCCATCTTTCCCCCTCCGACAGAAGCTTTTCTGTCCAATAAAGTTTTATCCTCAACCCCCATTTTTTCCTAAAATTCATTCTTTGGTTTTAGAGAACATGAACTCATCCAGTTCAGGTTAGGAGTTTTCCTTCCCTGTATCAGTATGACTGGTTAAAGAAAACTGAATCCCTAGAAGTAACACCAAAGGAGAGACTTCTGCATGTGTACTGAGGACCCATTATTGCCTGACCAATGGGAAGTACTCAGATCTCATTTATGAAAGATACAGAACCAACTGCCAAGTCCATGCACTCACAGACAGCTACCTGAAACCTAGCAGAGGTCTCTGTGTCAAGACAATTGCCAAGGATAGCATAATTTCTACTTCTAGCCCCAGCCAGAGTGTTTATAGTGCATCTTCAAGCTCAAGTAAATTTTTGAGTAAAAGGAAATGGAGAAGACATTTTTAGCTTTAGTTACATCAAGGAGGCTCAAGTCTGGGCTATATATGGCAAGTACCTTGAGAGCTCCCAATAGAGAAGTTAGTGTGGCCATGACCAAGTAACCTGTATCCTCAGAGAAAGGCTCCTTTCTAAGGATATATTTCCAGCCTTGAGAGAATAGGATAAAAAGACACTATTTCGATAGATTTATTGCCCAATATAAGCAAAGATAAGTGTTAAATACTGTGGAGGACCACCAGAGCAGACTGTCTTTGAAAGAAGAGTGATTGTATCCATTTTGGCTGAGCCTGACACTATTTCCTCCTATTGATATAGGAGCTGTATAAGACTTCTCTTTATCCTTTCAGTTGGCCTTAAGCAATGTATATTGGTCTAGCTGAGGTGCTGGTGATAGTCTTTGAAAGTGGCATGCGTGTTTCCCTGGTAACCTGCACCTGCTGTTCTTCAATGTGAGACAGGTCAAGATAGGATGAAGAGCCAACACACTGTGCTGCCAGCTGGGATTGAGCCTCAAGATAATGGCTATGACATCCTGAGGTTTGAAAGACTACATCAAAGCTGAAGCACCAGACCCCCAAAAAAACATCAGATACTAACTCAATAGCATGAAGCAGATTACTTTCTCTGCATATCCTCTCTGCATATGGCAGAGGTAAATGTAGGCCACCCACCTCACTCAACTCACAATAGTCACCTACTTCCCACAATTCTTGGTCATTCCTCCTCAAGACCCTCTTCTACTGAATAAACCTAGATGAGGCCCTGGGTCAGCTTCTTTGTTCTGGAAAGCCATCTTTGTGGCTAGACTTAGAGCACCTTGGATCCCCAGTAATTAGAAAATATGTTTTAGTGTCTACTTTTGCCATGGGTTGCATTGAAAGTGGTAGACTGGAATTAATTTAAAAGGATTCCAATAACATAACCTTGGGATAGCAAAGATTGGCTTCTTGGACAGAGACAAGGACCTGGAAGAGACTCCTATGAGATACATGCATAAGTTGAAGCAGGATAAGGGAGGACAATTTATTTGATTTTTAAAAGATAATCTTCGGTCACTTGATGCATATATGTAAGAGAGGCAGCATTGCCCCTTTGTAGTTATGAAGCAGACTGAACTGAACAATCTCTTAAGACATTTTTTTCACATACAGAATAGCGATGTCTATATTCTGGAATTAGTATATACATAGACCATACTTGGGTCACTTATACCCTGCATTGCTACCATCTCCTCTGCTCTACTTTAACACACACCACTGACATGAGTAGCTGAGTCTCACTTTTGTGCCAATGGAGACTCCAGGTAGAAGTCATTCTGCTCTTGTAGAGATCAGCTATGAGCATTTGTGGCCCTCCACTCAGGGATGGCCCGTGTGGGTCAGGAGAAATTGGTTAGGATGCTGGACATACTGAAAAAGAGGGCTGCTGAAGTGTGAAACACGCATGAACCCCGCCTTTGAGTCTCTTGAAAAGCAGATACTGCCCTTCAAGCTGCGTCACTTTATATTTTCCTTCCCATATCCAGGTCCCATCAGGGTGAGGCATTCAGACTGAAGAGAACATGACCCTCAACAGACTGCATATTAACAGTTCTGCAGCTCTGTCAACACTTAGTAGTTGTCCTTATTTTATGCAGACACAGTAGTTATCATGGTGTCTTATTGCGGTATTTACCTTCATTTCCCTGATGATTGTGATATAGAGCAGAGATCAATAAACTTTCCCCACTGAAGACCAAATCTCAAGTTTTTGCAGTTTTGTGAGTAATTCAGGCTCTTTTACTCCTTCTCAGCTCCTTTCCTGCACTTGCGTTCAGCCACTGATCATAGGAAAGCAAATGAGGTGGCTTTGTACCAAGCAATTTTATAAAAATAGGTGAATAGCTAGATTTGGCTCATAGGATGTATTCTGTTAACCTCTATGGAAACTATCTCTCTTGTGTTTATTTATTGTATAGATATTCTTTTTTGCCTGTTAAGCCCTCCCTGAAGACAAGGGTGGCATAGCATGTGATGCCCCAGAATGGTGGTCCCTGTCTAAGTCTGCCTAAGCAGGTGCTTTACACCACCGAGCTATCTAATTGACCCTAAATACTCTTTTATGAAGAGTCTCCTCAAGCACTTTATCCATTTCTAAATTGTGTGTGTGTGTGTGTGTGTTTAAGTTATGTGAGTTCTTTATATATTCAATATGATAACCTTCAACCCCTGAATGGTTTGACCATTTTTTATCTGAAGTTTGTCAGTTTTTCTCAATTAATAGCTTATCTTCTTCTTTTCTTAAATGTCTGAGACCTCCACCCAGGAATAAATGGAAATATATCATGCTCATGAATTACAAAATTCATTATCTTTAAATTCCCCAAATTTTTCTAATTTTAATAAAGTATTTCTAAAAATTCTATGAGATTCCTTCAGATGAATTGAAGAACAGATTATATAATTATGTGGAAATACATGATGGTTGAATAAATAAAATATTTTTTAAGAGAAAGAAACTATTTTAGTGAACTCATCTTACCGTGACTGGAGAGAAGCCATCCAAATGGTTTCATTTTGGTGAACGTAAGACATGTAGCTCATGCAGGCATTCCACCAAAGTAGAAAAATAGCTATTACAGAAGGAGCACCACATGCACATGTTCAATTTGTTTTCAACAGAGCAAAGCAATTCAATGGACAAAGAAAAGTGTTTCTTTGAAGTGATGCTGCATGAACTAGATCCATCAGTGGACACTGCCTAATCAGCCTAGCTTTCTGGTACTGCTAACATCAATTCTATTTTACTATGCTGTGGGCATAACAAAGAAAGACATTTGTGAAAGGGGCATAGATTTGATTATGAAGCTTTTACAAAATTTTTGTGTAATTCAAATTTGTGAAAAACTATACCCATTAAAAATGTACTTGGGTGTGCGGTGGTGCACAGCTGTAATTCCGGCACTCATAAGGCTCAGATAGGAGGATCACTAGAAGTTTGGTGCCAGCCTGGGCTACGTACTGAACTCAAGGCCAACATGAGCTACACAGAGAGACCCTGCTTCAAAAACTTTTTACAAGTACCTGTGTCTATAAATTTAAGTAAGAATGTGTGAATGCAGAGAACACACGCCTGGGGTGGCCCTCGTGAGAGCAGCAGCACTTTAGCCTCCACCGCGGTGTCTGTTAGCGAGGTTTCCACTGCTGTGACAGAGAGCCTGCCGCGATCACTTTACCAAGAGGAAAATGTACTTTGCCACACAGTTCTGTGGGCTTCTGTCCCTGGCCACTCAGTGTATGATGCTCATTGTGGAAGGAGGCCACACATCATGCTGGGAGCGTGCAGTGCAGGAGGTTGCTTGGGTCTTGGCAGCTACGAAGCAAACACATCAAAAGGAGAAGGCTGGCCTCCCGGGCCTCTTCAAAGGCTCAACCCAGGGGACCCTGGGTCTTCCACCATCCCTCCCCTTTCCAGAGCACCACACTGGGGACTAGGGCTAATACATGGCCTTTGGGGGACTTGCAACTCCAAATTAAAGTGATCAACACAGTAAGTTAAAAATCATGGTGTGGAGGGCCGGGGAGATTGCTCAGTGGAATAAGTGCTTCCCTATCAAGCACAAGGACCTGAGTTCAATCACAAGTTGCACCAAAATAAATTATGGCATGTAAGCAACTCAAATAAATAACAACTCCAGCTTTTTTGTCCCCCTCACAGCCCAGTTGGACAAAAACTTTAAGACCAAGAAAAAATGAGAGAGAAATCAAGTATGGATCCTGTTAACTATATGACATCCAATAAAGCTCTAGAAATTGAAAATCAAACCAATAGCTCTTCACCTGTTAGCAGCTTATTTAAAACACAGGGTGCACCTTCCTCACCTAATTGACTCAAAGAAAACGCGTGAGGAAATTTGTTCATGCACCGGAGAGTGTTTGAACAGATTCATCAAGTGACTCATCCCTGGAACCAAGACCATTGGCTTTGAAGTTTCAAGAAAAAGGAGAAACAGAAAAAGAGGAAGTACAAACCAAAACTAACACCAACAGGGAGACCAAAGGGAAGGAGAAACACTAGAAGGCCACAAAGAGATAAAAACAATTCAAAGAAAAACAATCTACGTTCCCAATTTTATAATCTGAGGATAGAAGGAAACCATTATATGTCAGCTTAATATTATGGCCCCGCGATGTATACTTCATTTTTATACTTTTCTGCTGGATGGTTAAGACCTAGATAGAGCAAGACTTTTATACCAACTCATGTACTTTATGTTTCTTAACGTGGTCAGTGAAGTCCCCTCAGGGTTTATCTTGTAGTCCTGTACATTATTCTGTAGATCCTTTGTCTGTGTCATCCATATGGATGAGTCACAGCCAATGCTTAACCAGTTTCCTCTCTGTTAGAGCTTGGGAGAAAGTTTTCTCTCCATGTGACTCTCCCCAGGCACACTATCTGTAAATGGCTATGGTCGACAACTTCTTTGGATAACTCACTATTGTTGTGGAATGCTGGACTGTGTTGGATTGTGTTGTCGAGTTCAAGCACCTAAGTTAGTTGAATGACAATGGAGTGCCCATCTCTGACAGTTGTAGATAAAGGAAGAGGTATAGAAAGGAAGACTCATGATGTGTGTGTATAGACAGTACAGTGGGGATAGATAACACTGTGCTT
Organism: Ctenomys sociabilis; assembly: GCA_004027165.1. Classification (NCBI taxonomy): domain Eukaryota; kingdom Metazoa; phylum Chordata; class Mammalia; order Rodentia; family Ctenomyidae; genus Ctenomys; species Ctenomys sociabilis. The sequence goes on along the minus strand of PVKA01018462.1, from coordinate 20,823 downwards.
CTGCATAATCCTATGAGAGGCAAGATTTGCACTAATGGTGGTTGGACAGGATATTATGTTGGCTTCTAGTACTATGGACAACCACTAGGAAAATAACAAGGTGGAAAGTATTAATTATTGAATCTTTTATGTAATTCAGGCATAAAAAATAAGATATGCAAACAGCTGTACTCTATTTACTGATAAGAGACTTATGATATAATAATGTCTGTAAGTATAATATCATGTATGCACCTTCTATGATACCAAAACATTATGAAAACAGTTTGAAATTTATTAATTTATCAAATCCATCTTGTCAAGGTATCTTAAAACTGTCTCACTGATATTTGTACTTCAATAAAACAAAAATTAAAAAAGAAACCATTATATGGAGGAAAATTTTAAGTTTTGAGCAAGCTGTTGCAAGAGGATTTTTTTTAACTATACTGAAAAACTGCAATATGAACACCACCTTAAGGAATCATTGAAACAAATGAATGCTGGTGAAGATTTAGAAAAAATAAACTTTGAAAGTCGCAGAGAACAAATACTCGGATGCTGACGGCTCCTTTTCTCCTATTGAAGAGTCAGAAGCAGAAGATGAGACAACACATCTTGAACATGACGCGTGTGATGTAAAATTAGTAGAGGAGAGTTGTTTCATTATAAGTTCTGAATTTCCAAGCAAGAGGAATGTGTGTTTACCATGAGAGAATAATAAAGAAACTGCTTTGTCTATAAAGAGAATATCTAAGGCAAGAAATAGTGGATAGAGGGCAGAAAGATGGGAAAAAGAAATAAACATGTGAATGTCACAGGTAAGCAATATGCAGAAACAGGTGGAATTTTTTTTTAGATATGAAGAAATGATTATAAAGATTAACACAAAGATACATTTGAAGTCTTAAGGCAAGAACTAAGGAGAGGAATAAAAACTTGAACAACAACAAAAAAAAAAAAGAAAAAGAAAAAAACAACTTGAACAAGTTTGTGGAAGAAACTAAAGAAATAAAAACATTTCAAATTCTCAAACACTGAGAAAAAGCTGAGCTACCACTTCCTGCATGTGAGTCCTGCTGTTCTTCATCAGCGCTTGTCACTCAGTAAGAGCTCAGGTGTCACTGGAATGTTGAAAGCAAACTTTAGTCACTGGCCGCCAACCAGCTTTCGTAGATTCTTGAGAACACTGTTTTCAACCCCATACAAGCCCTTCCTTTGATTCCCAGAGAGCTCAAAATTAGCTCCTAATGTATCTGGTGAGCACTTTATCCTTTTTTTTTTTTTTCTTTTGGTGGAACGGGGAATTGAAGTCAAGCCCTTGTGCTTGCCAGGGAAGCACTTATTCCACTGAGCCATCTCCCTGGCCCTCTTTTTCCATTTCAACTGTGGTTTTCCTTATGATCACCACTGTGCAGCTGACTTCTGCTAAGTGTGCACTGCACTGTACCATGGCACTTGTATGTGTTCTTGTCTTACTGCTTGTGGACTAAAACTTAAAAGAACAGGTGCAAAAAATCCTCTTTTGCAACCCCCTCCCAAAAATAAGTAAATAAATAGCAAGTCCATAAGAGATCTAGAGTTGCTGTACTGTTATTACACACATCACACACACACACACACACACACACACACACACACACACACACACACACACATGATTTAAGCCAAAAACACTCCTAATGACAAAGAGTGACTATGTATAATCATAAAAATGAGGCTTTCTTAGGGCTGGGGAAGTAGCCCAGTGGTACAGCATCTGTCACATTAAAGGTACTGGTCTGTATCCCCAGAACTACAAAAAAAGAAAAAATCCTTAAAAAATGTAACAGTTATAAATATATGTACTAAACAAGAGATGAAATACACAAAACTAAGACTTGTGGCGTATCAGGGAGAAATAGACACCTCAGTAACTCACCTTCAATAACAGACAGGACAGCAAGAATTACAGCATGAAAATGAAAGATTTGATCAGCTCTATAAAGAAAGCTGATATTACAGACATCCAAGAGAATGAACATCCTCAGGGAACACACTCCAGAGTAGATCATGTCTTAGGCCATAAGGCAAGTTTGAAGAACACTGAAGGGGACTTAAGTGAATGCAGCATGTTTGGGAACATTCTTCCTTGCATCTATACATCATATATGAACATGCAGTAAATGTCCTGTTCTGCTCCCTGGTGGAATGAACAAGCACAGTATCCACCCTGTGCTTGCAGGCAGTGGTGAGGCAGCCCTCAGGGTGCTTGCTCTAGACACTCCACTTGGCTATATAATCATCAACAGCATCTTCACCTGAGTGACTTTCTTCTCCTTTACTTCCTTTTTCTCTGGATTTTTGGTAGTCCATTATTCTGGAGCTTAAATGTGTAATTTGATTACTCTTATGAGATACCTACTAGTGCAGTATAATAGTGAAATATAAGTGAAACTTATGTTTCAGAGAAAATTATGTTAAAAGCTAAAGCCCCACATCTATGTGGGACAAAATTATCCACACGTGCAGCTTGGCCAATGCAGGCACAGTTTGGCCAACACTGAGCTCTGAAGAGGCCACTGCCACAGCCCTGTGATGTGCCTGGGGCTGGCGGGGGTGCTGCCAGGCTGAGGGTTTGTGCACCAGCTGCAAGTGCCTGGGGAGCGCTGTGGGCTGCAGCACAGAAGTAAGTGGCTGAGTCTGTGGGCCGGGAGGAGGAGATGGACAGTGAGTTATGGTGTTCTTTAGTGACTGTTGTGGCCTTCAGTCTTCCACTCTGCTTTGTCCCTGAAGGAATGTAGAACAAGACGACAAGGTGATGCCCATGATCCTGGCAAAACCACTACACATTGTTCACTGCTTCAGAAAACTTGCACCATAGGGTGGAATTGGCTCCCTCTTGCAGGATCTGGGCTGAAGGACTCTGCTCCACCTGTAGCCCTCTCACACCTGAGCAAGAAAGAGAAGCAGTCAGGTGACTTCACTTCAGCCCCTGAGATGTCCCCGTGGAGCCTGAGAGGGAATAATGTCTGTAGGATTGTGAGCACCTTCCTCAATCCCTCCACTGTAACCAGAAAATCCCTTTAAAATCCCTGAATTTGAGACAGCTCCACTCACAGAAAACCTGGGTGCACAGAAACCCCAGCAGAGAGCTCAGGATCCTCTTCATGACCCTTCTTGCTCTGGCGGCATCAGATGGATGCACTCAGTCCACTCATAGGCAGTGGTGTCAGAGCCTGGTTCTGGATGGGCTCCTGCCCCTGTAGCCCATGAACTCTACTGAAGAACCTGCCCAGGCCCAGACACAGGGAGCCCTCCACAGTCTCTGTGCAGACCATATGCAGACCTTTAGAATCTGGGTGGAACCTGGAGGGGACATAAGGGAGAGAGAGAAAGGTCTTTAGAGAAAGTTTTCTGATAATCCTGAAAGTGTTAGGAGTGTGAGGAGAAAGGGAAGGCTTTCTTCCAAAGGAGAACTGTCTCAGAGTACTAATCAGAGCCTTATAGAAAGAATATATATATTGACAAAAACATTATGCTGCAAATGACAACTTTAGGATTTCCTGTTATTGCAATTTATAATACATGTAGACTCTTAATCTTCTGTAATAACCAAAACTGTGGCAAATGTTAGTATAAAAGTAAGGACCCTGGAGATCAAGAGGCCTGGTATGCTTCTGTACTCTAAGGATGATGATGCATTACACATTCCAGAAAGCTAGAACAAAGGATTTACAGGGTTTCAACACAAACAGTAAATGTTCAGCTTGGTGCAGTGGCCCATGCCCGTGGCCCTAGCTATTTATGCAGCAGTCACCTTCGTGTTCACCTTCCATCAAGATAACATCATGTACATATTTCATCAGTGTAGTGTTACTGGAGAAATGTCTATCAAGCAAGTATGAGATATCACATTTCACTTGAAGTTTTCTTATGCTGTACATGAGGCGAGCTGGGCTGCAGACTGAGAATTCCTTAATAAAAGATTCCATGGCAAAACCTTTTATTCCACCTTGATTTTTTGATTTTTCTACTCTCAAAGCCTGATTCTAATGGTAGTGAGAACCTGAGATAGAAGAAAACTCAGTATCTTATATGTGGCTAAATAAGTTGAGACCACTGGATGAGGCCGCTTACGCAGAGCCTGCTGCTACAGCAGAGTTGGTCACCACCGCATCTGGCAGAAACTCAAAGACAGGTAGAGGACACAAGGACTGAAGAAGGTTTACACTGGGAGAAAAGAGAGTGGAGGGAGAGACAGGTGGAGGAGAGGAAGCAGCGATGGAAGGAGGGAAGGAAGGAAGAAGAGAATGGGCAGGAGGAAGCAAGGTATCAGGCATGTTCTGCTAAGTGACCACTATGTGAGGGAAACAAAAACTGGCTAACCCAGAGAGAGGTGTCCTATGGCTACAGCTTAGGCTTGACTTTCTGTAGATTTCTCTGTGTGGAATAAACCTTGAAGCCTTATAAGGGAGGAGCTATACACAAAGGCTACATAGTGTATGGTTCCATTAACATGACACATACAGAAAAGGGAATTATCTGTCAATATAGAAAATAGGTTGTTAGTTACTGAGGGCTGGCAGAAAAGATATGACTGCTCCTGAATGGATATATGTTTTCCTTTTAGGATGCTGAGATTTCGAAAGTAATCAGAAGAGATGCTTGCACAAAAGAATAAATGCTCTAAATGTGATTTGTTTGCCTTAAAAGGTCAACTATGAGGCTGGAGGTGTAGCTCAATGGTAGAACATTCACCTTTCATACACAGTCCTAGGTTCTCATATTCAGAACCACAAAAGGAGTAAACTCTGTGAAATATGATTTAATCTCCATGGGATTCTGATGTGGATTAAGATTGATAAAAGATCAAAGAATTGACCATTGAACTTCAAATAATGATATAAGCATTTTCATATTTAATTGCTTCTACTTACAAAGCAAGTACATTCAAAAAATCTGAAGTGTGAAAACATTCCCTATCTCAGCTAGGACACACAGCTTTAGCTGTCCTGTGTCCCAGCTGTGGAATGTGAGCCCTGCACGTAGTATGCTGTGTCTCACAGCACAGGGGTAGGAGACTGAGTTACTAGGCTGAGAAGCTGCAAAGCACAAGGTATTATACTTTGTCAGTTTGTCCAGGCATTTTTCAAGTCTTCAACTTTTTTTCCCTCTGCATCAGCTGAGTCAGCATCAAAGCTGTAGGACCTTCCCAAAAGCTTCTGTCTGAATCACTGCAGGTAGTAAATGCCAGTGTTTGTGAAACCACAGCTGAGAAGCAAGCTGCCATCTCTCTGACGTGCACAGCTGTAAGATCTGCTTTCCTTTGTTCACCCCTTTCCAAAAGTGATGCACAAAGCGAGGTCGGCTGGTGGAAGTAATTTATTAGAGAAAGGTTAAATTTAAATTTATTTCTCCAGTGCCCACAAAACATTCAAAAAATCATGCCAGTACAGCTCTCTGTCTCTCTTGCATGGGAAACATGTCCCTTGGTTGGCCAGCCCTTTATGCATCTGTGATCCTTCTGTGTCACAGTCTAGTTGCAACCAAGGCAGAGCAGGTGCATGGGAACCCACACTCCTGTCATCACTCAGTGCTGTCATCACTAACAACTGAATGCTCACACATACAATAGCTCTTTGTTGTTTGTTCTGACATTGCTACAGGAAACAGAGACATGGCCTACCCTATAAGAGACAGACAGACACAGAGACAGACAGTCAGGCAGGCAGAGACAGACAGAGATCTGATAGTGGGAGTTGGAAGGGAAAGCGCTGTTATACCAGCATCAAGTCCAGCTTTGCTACAGAGGTGCTTCTCTCTTCTTCCCAGCTTCTGGATGGACAAAATAGATTTATAGGATGTAACCATATCAATGCCTGAAAAGAAATTTATAGCCTTAAATGCTTGCCTTAAATCTACATTTTACCATGCAATTATAGTCCTCCTCCCCAGATTCCTACTGGTGGTCCCACCTCTTCTTTCTCATCAGCCTGTTATGTCTTCAGTAACACACATTTCCATACCTTGCACATTTCTATCATCTTTTATCAATTGGATTGCATAAAACCTGAGAATAGTGTTATCATTCCATGGTTTTAACAGTGTCTAGACAGGTGCATGCTCATATTCTTATTTCTGTAGTATAATCTAATAAATATCTACAGGTTTAGATATCCTTAAATGCAGAAATTCAACATGGCTGGGAAATTTTCTTGAATATTATCCTTATAAAATATGCATAAAATTGTAAACTACATGCAATAGTTGAAAAAGAGGAAAAATAATTAAATATCCTTGTTATGGTTTGTACCTAATTGTCTCCTCAAAGCCTGATGTAGTCACTGGGGTGGGATTCTAGAGTTTGTGATTAATTCATGATCCAGTGCTGGGATTATGGGTGGGAGTGCTACACTCAGTCTGGGTGGATGCCCTGAATACAATATAAGGAAGGGAGGGAGGCTTGCTAGCTATTGCAGCTACTGCTCCTCCCTTTGCTCTTGGATGCTTTTTACTGCCACAAACTGCTGCCCTCTGCCATGTCCCACTCTGCCTTGGAGATAGCCAAGTACTGACTGGAACCTCCAAGAACTGTGAGCTAAAAACATCCTGCCTTCCTTAATTTTCCCTAACAGATATTTTGTCCCAGCAATGAGAGAACAGTAACTGAGACAATTCTTCATTACAAAGAGTCAATATATTATAGGCTTTCTACATGTATTATGATATACTATACAGTGATAAAAATGAAATATGTTAAATTTTCTGACCTTCAAAAATTTACCTGATGTTATCCAATTGCAGAAGTTTTCCCCTGGACCATCTCTCCCCTTTTGTTTCTTTCCTTACTCATGCCCACCTGCCTCAGCTATTTATGTCTCTCTACCAGGCTTCACCATATACTTTCTCTAGCTTTCATTCCACTGAGAAAGTATGAATCACCTCTATGTCGTGTATACACATAAAGATGAATGGCAGAATGAACATTCCAGCCAAGCTTGTAAAGTGAGATAAACCAACACTGAGCCCTGACCCATCTCTCTAACTCCCCTAACTTTCAAGGTATTTATGTCAAACTTTCTCAGAAAATTCCTTGGCTTTTTCCAAGTTGGAAAAAGTGCACAGCACTGATCCTCCTGGTGGCATCCATGGATGATGAAGATCTAATCCAGTTGAGGACTGAGAGCTCGTGCCTGTGCTCCCCAAAGCCCATCCAACAATGGCAGCTTCCTCTACACCCACCTTTCAGACCTCAAAGGAACCTGAGCCCAAGCCTGTGGACAGCCTTGCTTGTATCATTAAGGCAGATAGGGGCTAGAAGTGTTCTCAGCAGGCAGGGAGCCACATGCTGAAGGTTCTTCCTCTGAGTAAAGCATACTCTGTGTTATCTCAAGTCCAGGTCTAAATTCTCAGCTTGTTCTCCTGACAGCTGGAGGATGGGGATGAGTAGTCAAGTCCTTCTGACTTAGTGCAAAAAGTGAAGCATTGGAGCTGCTTTTTCTGTGCTTTGCTTTGGCATTTTGGTATGCATTTAGATTGTACCATGCCTACTTGATCTTTCTGGGGTTTAGTGGACAGCAATTACATCCAGGCTTTATCAATGCATGTACACAAATTACACTGAACTGAAAGGCATTAGTGATTCAGGCATTTCCTAGGTTAAATCAATGGTCTATTGAAAAAGTAATTAAAAGCTTGCCAACAAAGAAAATCCCATGTTCTGATGGATTCACTGATGAATTATATAAGAAATTTAAAGAAGCTGCAATAGCATTACTCCTCAAATTCTTTAATAAAATTAGAAGTGAAGAAATACACCAAAATCATCCCTGGAAGCAAGTATTGCCTCAATACCAAAAACCAGAGAAAGACCCAAACTAAAAAGACAGTGACAGGCTAATCTCCCTTATGAATATAGAGGCAAAAATCTTCAGTAAGATACTGGAAAACAGAATGGACCACATCATTAGGAAGGTCATAGACTATGACAACTAGGATTCATCCAAGGAGTGCAAGGATGGCTCAACATGAGTAAATATAGTACACCACATCAATGGAGCTAAGCACAAAAACCACATGATCATCTCAATAGGTTAGAAAAAGCATTTGACAAAGTCCAACTCTACAAGAAGCATTACAATTCCTGACTTGAAATTATGCTACAAAGCTACTGTCATAAAATCAGCATGGTATTGACAAAAAAAAAAAAACAGACCCGAGGATTAGTGGAATTAGAAGATGCAGAATCCACTACAAACACACTCTGCCACCTTATCTTCAACAAAGGGGCTAAACATGCTTACTGGAAGACAGATAGCCTCTTTAACAAATGGTGCTGGAAAAACTGGCTTTCTAAATGCTGAAAACTAAAACTTGAACCTGGTCTACCACCATGCACTAAGATAAAATCAAAATGGATTAAAGATCTAAACATTAAAACAGAAACATTAAATCTCCTGGAAGAAAAAGTTAGAGGTACTCTTGAAGACTATAGGGGTAGGCAAAGAGTTCATGAATAAAAATCAAATCACACTGGTAATACTTGAAATAATTAACAACTGGGACCTCCTCTTATTGAGAAGTTTTTGCACGTCAAAAGAAATTATCAACAAAGTGAGAAGACAACTCACAAATTGGGGGGATAAAAACCTTAACTAATAAGCACTCAGGCAAATGTCTTCTCTCTACAATTTATAAAGAAAAAAAAAAACAAAAAACATTAGGGCCCCAAAATTTAAAGACCCAATCCAGATATGGACATCCAAGATGAACATGCACTCTCAGAGGAAAAAAGTATAGATGCAAATAGATATATGAAAAAATGCTCCACATCACTAGTCATCCATGAAATGCAAATTAAAATGGCACTGAGATACCATCTCACCCCAGAAAGAATGGCTATCATAAAGAAATCAACCAGCAACAAATGTTGCAGGGGCTGTGGGGAAAAAAGGAACCCTTCTTCACTGCTGGTGGGAATGTAGACTGGTGCAGTGTGGAGACTCCTTAAAAAACTACGACTGTTAATGTCATTCAAGCCAACTATCCCCCTACTGGGAATTTTCCCAAGTGAACTGAAAACATCATATCACAGTTATATATGTACACCTATGTTTATAGCAGCACAATTTATCATAGCTAAATCTTGGAAACAACCAAGATGCCTGTTACCTGAGGAATGGATTATAAAGATGTGGTATTTTTATAGAATGGAGGATTACCCAGCTATAAACAATGATTGAACTCGAATTCTTTATACTTAAGTGGATGCCACTTGGAGAAATAAACCAGACCTACATGTATAAATGTCATATAGTCTTCCTAGTGTAAGAACTCAAGAGAAGAAATAAAAATAGAAAGGTATAATACAATTAAAAGGGAAGCAAGAACTTAAGGATTAAACAACAAAGAGAGTGCAAGGAGAAAAGCTAGGAAACATGATAAGGGAAAACCATACATTTATATGCACAAGATGGTTAATGCGATAATCCTGAGAATCTTCAGCGTGTTTTTGAAAGTAGCAGTTAATAGGTTGGATTCTCACTCTGACTAACTATACATGCTGATACCTGTGAGCTAAGCAACTGCACTGAAGATAGCAATGTATAATACTAGGGTCATGCTTGGAATGCCTGTCATTCTGGTCTTCTAAATATGTACTGCTTCTAATGTCATACCAATTACTGCTATACTGTCTCTCAAGTAAATCTTGGTTTAAAAAAAAAAGGGTAACAAAGTCTAACACAAAATCCCTCCAGAAAACTGAAATAGCTGTTTTTTATCTCAATCTCATAAAAACCATGTATGACAAGTCAACTGGTTTTTTGCATATTACACAGACAAAAACTAGAACCTTTAACTCTAAAATCAGGAACAAGACAAGGATGTCCAGTATCACCACTCTTATTCAATATAATTCTGGAAACATTGGCCAGAGCAATTACACAAAAGGAAAAAAGAAAAACAAATAGAACAATGATAGAACAGAAAGAAGTTAAAATAGCATTAGGTGACATGATACTCTATATAGAAGATCCCAAAAACTCCACCAAAAGACTTCTAAATTTAATTTAAAAAAATTGTTCTTCATAGCTGGATACAAAGTCAACAATGAAAAATCATAAGCCGTTTTAAAGCACCACAGTGAGGCATATTTTCTTCTAAGGTTCTGAGAGACAGTGCTGTCCACATATGAGCAATGACCATGATTAAAATGAACTGAATATAAAAAATAAGCTTCAAATGAAAAATTATGCTACATAGTTTTTTTAATTTATTTTAGTACAGGATCTATAGGGTCTCACTACACAGATCAAACTCACAGTGATCCTCCCATTTTCTTTTTTTTTTTCAGCCTCCCAAGTGCTGGGATTGTGGCCATGCGCCACCATGCCCAGTTACAGCCCCCATCTCAGTGAGTTCCGAGGGTGGGGCAGACATGGCACATTGGGGATATGCTGCATGGTTTTGATACCAATTAACTTAGTTTGCTTAACTTTTATTAAAGCTCACTCTAGTGTCCATTTAATGTGCCAGCAAGATTTTCTAACGCACACATTATCTGGCTATTCTTTTGCTGCCCTCTATACTCAGGAATCTCCAAACCCAGGCATTAGTTCCAGAAACTCAGTTATGTACCATTGACAAAGGTCAAAAAGTTCATAGAGCAAAACAAATTGCTTTCAGTGGCACGAGGAGCAGATGAGTGAAACAAATTCTGTTCCACACTTATGCTCCAGTTAGCCTGGGCCCAGGCTGAAGGAATCTGACTGCACAATCCAAGCCTGGGCAAAGCACCCAGTGATCCATATCATTATTTGCCCCTGTCATGGACAGACAACAACTTTACTCATTGTGCTTTCCAAATCCTTGTCCATTGTCAGTCATTCCTCAAGCCATGTCCATGACAGGAAGCCACAACTCTCTTTCACAAAACTCTACCCCTTGTGATGCTATAAGGACCTCATCACTTGTGTGGGAAGACTGGTTTGGTCTGTAGTGCAAAAGCAGTTCCCCTCAGGGGTGATCTAAAATAACTGTCCTCCGGAGCTCATAACTTTCTTTCTTTCCTTCTTTTTTCCTAATCTAGTGGTGGCCCAAAAAGAAAAAGAAAAAGGTTGAGTGGTACTATTCTGTCTCTGTCTCTGTCTCTCTGTCTCTGTCTCTCTGTCTCTCTGTCTCTGTCTCTGTCTGTCTGTCTATCTATCTGTCTGTCTCTCTTACCCCCTTCTCTCCCTCTCCCTCTTTAACTCTCTTTTCCTTCCCTTTTCCTCATGGCTCCAGCAAGTCACTTCCTGTTTCATGCTCAGTACCAGACTCTTCATTATCCAACCAAAGCCTGGTGAGATTACCTCTACCTTCCCTGGGCATTTGGAAAATATAGGTTCAGCCCTCACTTAACTGTCAGGTCCCACAGGGCTGGGCTCTGTTGTAAACTGCCCCAGAAACTGGAGCAGGGACACTTGTCCAGTCCCTTAAAAAAAAAAAAAAAAAAAAAACTTATTTTATATGGCAAGGCCATGCGCACAAGAAAATCTCCAGGTTACTAGAACTGTTTGAGGGATGCCCCAAAACAGGGCTATGGACTCCTGGTCATTCTGCTATCAGTTACTATGGGCTTCAAAATGTCTCAAATTCAAGCTCTTTTGGTTGACTCTTAAAAATAGCTTTCATCCCGCAATTTAAAAGGGGACATTTAGTTTTCACAGTTTTGCACAATAACAGCCAATGGCCTGAATTTGGTACATTTGATTTCCAAATTCTTTATAGCTTTTATAACTATCCTCAGAGAAATGGTGGCAGAAGGGCCCTTACGCCCAGGCTTCCTTTGTTCTCTTTTCATGCTCCTCTCTCTGCCAAACTTGCTCTGCCCACCAGACACTCCATAGGCTCCAGCCCTGACCTCGAAGATGAGTCTGCACCACAGCAGCTTCCTCCCCCTGCTCCTCCTGAATCAGCACTGCCTCCCACTGCAGATGCATCCCAGGTAGCAGCAAGAGCAGCTTGACCTTCCACCCCTCCCACATCCCCTCCCTGCCAGTTTTTTAAGCCAGTGCAGCCCCTGAAACTCCTGCAATGCTTCCACTACCAGTTTAAGATGGAAAATAAGAACTCTTGGCCTAGGGAAACAAAACTGACAAACCAGTTAGAATGTGTATCTTTGTTTAACTGATATGCTGAAACATTTTTTGTGGTTTGTAAATTCTTAGACTGTAGTTACAGTTTTATTTTATTCTTCTGCTACTTCAATATAAAGGTTACTTGAAGAGTTACTGGCATCCAGTCAAACTTAAAAATATAATAAACTGAAACCAAAGATGAGGGGAGGGGAGAGAGAAAGTGAAGGCTGTGATAATTATCATCATGATTGTCATAGCTGAAATGTTATGTTGTCCTTAATTGAAAGTCTTCTTTACAAAACTTTGTAATTCTTATCTGGTAGTGTTCTGCAGGGATAACTTCCATTCATAAGTAAGTAACAGTTCCCTGGTCATATTATTATATGTAAAAATGCTTAATATATAATAAAATTATAAGATTAAGCCTACTAGTCAGGTGTAGTGGTGCATACCTGTAATCCAAGTACTTGGGGTGATTTTTGTGAGTTTGAGACCAGCCTGGGCTACAGAATGAGCTCAAGGCCAGCCTGAATGGCACAGTGAAATCCTGTCTCAAAAAGACAAAAGAAGAATTAGGAGGAGCAGGAGGAGGAGGCAGAGGGGAAGGAGAAAGAGGAGGAGCAGGAGAATGAAGAGGAGGAGGAGGAGAAAGAGGAAAGAGGAAAGAAGAAGAAGGAGGAAGAAGAGGAGGAAGAGGAGGAGGAAGAGGAGATATAAGAGGAGGAAGAGGGGCTGGGGAGATTGCTCAGTGGAATAAGTGCTTCCTTAGCAAGCACAAGGGCCTGAGTTCAATCCCCCAGTTCTGAACAAAAAAAAAAAAAAAAAGGAGGAGAAGGAAGTACAGTGTGCTAAAAAGGAGGGTCATCAGGGAATAAAACCTCTTCTCTGCTTCCATGGGAATCCATGTGATCAAGTAAGGCTGTGACCCATTCTGGTAGCTAACACTGACAGAGGAGCTGAGAAGGTCTGTACACTGATGCAGAAGTAAGACCTAGACAGATAGCAAGAGGTGAATTTCAGCTAAAACAAATTTCACCTTAACTTGGTAGTGAACACCCAGCAGAACAGTATAAGCAAAGAGACATAAAAGCAATAGTAACAACATAAAAAGTTGGCTCTAATCACTGTCCCAGGTGACAAAGACTTTCCAGTCACCTCTTCTTTCTTACTATGAAGTCTTCTCATTAATATGCATGCAACAAACCCACACAGTTGGCACACTCTGGCCAAGAGGAACCTGTAGAGAACAAGGACACAAAGACATTCTTCTTTCTATCCAGTCAGCATTCTTAAATAATAATCAAGAACAAAATAATGTTTTCTTTTCATAACTATAGACAACGGTATCTCATTTGCTATGTTCTCTATAAAGAAACCCAAAATTATCAACCATGAATCATCAGAGTAATTTCTACTGCTCTATGTGCCATAGACATAATGTTATAAAATCATTCCCCAATGATACCAAAAAATACTTTGGGCCATTACTTTTAAAAATTCTGTGATTTACCTTTTTTGTTGTTGTTGTTGTTTTGTTGTTGTTGTTGTTGTTTTTTGAGATGTAGCTTTGGATAACAATACTTTGTATTTATCTGTATATTTTCTCTTAAGAAGTACTTTAAATTCTACTTGAATGGTGAAATTAAGTATCCATTAGGTTGATGTAGCTATTAAACTATAAATACCATAGTTACATAGTACATCATCAGTGGAATGCTATCTGTGTTGCAACAGAATTTCTTATTAACAATGAGTCTTGTTCACCCCTGACCTAAATCCCCTTTTCCCAGGCCAGGGTAACCAATGTCCAGCTGCTGTGAGGGTTGGCCACTTGTGACTCTCAGTGGATCCATTCTCCACAAAGCTGTTTTCTTTCAGTGTTAGTCACTATTGTTCTGTGTAACTTCTCCCAAGAAAGACTCCAGTGTGCTATTCTCATGTTCACACTGTGAGCAGTTTGTCCCCGACATCGAATTGAGAAAGACCAGCCCTGAGGGACAGCACATGTCCCAGGGTTCCTGAGAATCAGGCTGAATCAAAAGTCCAGCTGAATCACATCTGTACTTACCAAAATCCTGTCTCAAACTGCGTTCCTGATATATTATGGGCAAAACGATTTCAGTTTAAGATCTCATTTTGCAACTAAACCTCTGTTAATTTATTCTTTCATTTATGTCTGAAAGCAGTCCTGAAATATGTGTCTAATAGTAATGCCTAAGATCAAATGGCCCATTAACAGTGTGACACTTGTTGAAACCATTATCATAACCTTATTTCTTCTATAGTACTATTATGCCAAATGCACTTAAGAAAAATTAAACTACAATATAAATATTTTTATTCTAGAACATCTTTTGTTTCTCCTCACTTCTTTTGAGTTTTCACTGCAATGTATCAGACTTCAGGTCTTTTCCACAACTTGGAAATATTTATTTAAGATCCTCCAAATTTCTATATGGAGCTTGAAGCAAATACTAATTTGGTTGAACTACTAAACCTTAATTTTCCATTTCCATGTTATTTTGCTGAATAGACTACCAACCTCAAGTCTAAGACTAAAACATCAGCTTCACAATAAATGCAACTTTTAATTTTTCCTACAATTTAACTTAATGTGTACTATAAGTTCTTATTTGCATCAGGAAACAAACACTATTTTCTGGACTTGTAAAACTCGCAGCCAAATCCATATTGCCCTAAAGCCATTGGGTGTGAGGCTAAATGACACAAATATGATCTTCAACATCTCCAACTCTCCTCACCACTATTTTCTAAAGTACACTCAATACCATATGGGCTGTGTGAAATACTCTAAACAGATCTGGTCAGCAGAACAAAGTCCTTTTATATCCATAACTCTTTGCAGACACAGCCTTACAGATCCTAGGAAATCCAGAATCACCATGTGCCCTGAGGCGCTGTGAGTCTCCTGGGCCATGGCTCATGTTCTCCGTGTCGCACACCAGGGCACAGGAATCAAGACAGGCCAGGAGCTCTGAGACCCACTCAGCCAGGATTCCAGAACAAGATCACAGGACCACTCTAACTTTAAATCCCCAAAATTCCTGAGCATTTCTGTTTTTGCCAAGTCTCACCATCTAATGGTATGAGAAATATCAGTCATATTGAAATATTTCCCTTCAGATATTAAAAAATCAGCAAACTAATCCCTTGAGTAAAGGTGTGATATAAAACTGGAGTTAATATCACAATTCTTGCTATATGTGTGTGTTTCTGAATATCAGCTGCATCTCAGTTTTAAACAAGAAAGAAGCATAATACTTTCAGAGAGAATGGTTATATTCACAACATGATCACAGCTTCACGATGACATGATGACAATTTCAATTGCCTCAAGATGTACATATTAAATATGCACAGCTCTTTGTGTGTGTTCTAGTAAAGATTCTTTGCCTAACAATAGAAAACTAAAAATATTTCCACCAGGCTAATATTTGTGTACGCTTCCCATTTAAAAGTATTTTCAGAATCATGAGAATATTTCCCTCTCCAACTACACACACGTTCTTGCCCACAATTCTCAGTGCTTCTGGAGCAGGCCCAGCGCTTCGCAGCCCTGATCTCTGCCTCAGCCTGGATGGTTTTGGGTGCAGCTGCAGGTGCCTGGGGAGCACTGTGTGCTCGCTACGCAGAAGTAGGTGGCTGAGTCGCTGTGCTGGGAGCCTGAGATGTCCAGGGAGACAAATTGACTGGCTTTGTTCACCTGCATTGTGAATCTTCCTTCCTTTTTCTCACCATTGGAGTATGTGTACACCAGAAGCATAAGGCCTTTCCCAGGATACTGTCGGTACCAGCAGAAGTAATCGAAAGCGCTATTCCTGTAAGTGCAGTTCAGAGAGGCGGTGGCTCCCTCTGGAACCCGGAGGGCCTCAGGACTCTGCTCCACCTCCTTCTGCTGGCCACTCACCCCTGTTCAAAAGGACAACAACCAAAGAAGTTCGGTTAGGAGGTGGGTGCCCACTCTCCAAAATAAGTCATCTTTCCAGGGCTTTCCCAGTCCCACTTATTTAGAGGATAAAATCATTTGCATCCATCCCTCAGTCCTGGCACAGATAACCACTTTGCATAGTGTACTTTAAGTTCACAAAAAAATGCCCCCACTCACACATGAACTGAAGCCACAGGAGCACTAGCACAGCACCGAAGGACTCCATGGCTCTGCTCTTGGTTACTGAGGACTCAGATTTTAACATCGACACAGTTTCTTCAAATACTTGGATTCTTTTTCTGTAGGACTCAAAGAATGAAGTATTTGTTTTCAAGGTGTTCTTTTAGTCATCCAAGCCCATCCTCTGTGCGTCTCTCTCTCCCTCTCTCTCTCTCTCTCTCTCTCTCTCTCTCTCCCTCCCTCCCTCCCTCCCCACACACACACATATCAAAGGAGCAGTTGAAGCCCTCCTCCCAGTGCCTGAGAAGATGCTGCCATCTTGTGGACTCAGAATGTTAATAAACAAAATATGGAAAATGCACACTCACTCCATGGGAGCTGCTCAAAACAAAGCTCAAGCACTTGAACAATAGTTAAGAACAATTTAAGAAATATTTGCTCCAAGTTCATCTCCATGTGTGGGTGGGATGTTTATACATGCGTGTATTTCATATGAAACAACCAGAAGGAAATCACAATATTTTCTTCATCTGATTGATAGAAATATGTTTCCCGTGACATCTGAGCAGTGCTGGGTTGGTCCATGAATGCGTGCAAAAAAAAAAAAAAAAATCAAAAGAAAAGAAAAAAGGGCCAGGGAGATAGCTCAGTGGATTAAGTGCTTGCCCAGCAAGTGCAAGATCCTGAGTTTGATCCCTGGTACCACCAAAAAAAAAAAAAAAAAAAAAAAGAATGCGTGCGAAAGTTGCAAATAGAGGCACCCTCTCAGGACCTCTCTGTCTCTCCTAGTCAGAAGCTTTCTTTTTCCAATACAAAAAATTTAATGCTCAGTAAAACTGGCTGTGTAGTTTAACAAAGTGGTGTCATGCCTGACTAAATAGTTTCACAATAATTCCTAAACAGGATTAAAATCCCCTTCAAATTTTCTATTCATATTGGGGGAAAAAGGACATAGAAGATATCTTTGGTGAAAGATAGTGGATCTTTGGTCTCTCTTGGATAAACCAGAGTAATGTGTAACTCAAAATTCCCCATTTGGGTTATAAAACCTAACTCTGTGCACACCATCTTCACTCTGAGATTTTCTTTTTTTTTTTTTTTTTTTTTTTTGCTGAACAGGGGATTGAACTCAGACCCTTGCGCTTGCCAGGGAAGTGCTTATTCTACTGAGCCATTTCCCTGGCCCCTACTCTGAAATTTTTCACAGTTGTCTGACTCTGGGATAATAGGACACCGGATTTTTTTTTTTTTTTTTTGGTCTAGCTCAGCCTGCCTCCAGGGTGACTCTGATGCAACATGTGGAGCTGAGGATTGAGCCATGGTTCCCTGCACCTGACTGAGTTTGCCCAAGCAAGCTCTTTAAACAACTGAGCTAACCAGCAAGTCTCTAGGGCACCTGACTGTGATTAGCATATCACATTAGTTTTTCAGTTTTGCTTAGAATTCTGCTGACGTAGCTTGAACTCAGTGATGTTTGACATGAATTGAATGTATTTTGTCTCAGCCTCTGTTAGATAAGTAAGAATGGCAGGTGAAGAGAGAGAGTTATGTGACAAACTACCACAATGTAGACTTGGTTGGACATTGTTGAAAGCTAGGCCACCCTGCGGCTCTCCTACACCTTCATGTCTCACTCAGTGCACCACCCAGCTGCGGCAGCAAGCAGCTTTTATAGGTGAGGTAATGTCCCGTCTCAAGCCAGGAGCAACCTGCTCACTGCTGGCTCCTAAAGCAGGAAGCTCCCTAAGCTCAGAGTCCTGCGTGTGATGCACAGCGCTGCAGACAGAGCATCTGCCCGCACACGCTGCGTCTCCTTCAGGTGCATCAGGGAGGGAGGCACTGAGCAAAGGCACCAGGGCTTGTTCCCTTGTTGCGTACTCAGCAACAGAGGCCTTTGCCTCTGGCCCACAGACTAACAGCACACGTATTAGACCGTGATGTGATCTGCAACCACAGGTTTTTAACGTTTAAGTCCTACATGATGTGCACCAAGGATAATTATTTTTATTTGTTTTCCAAGGAAGTTTTTGCTTGCTGTATTTTACAATAAAATCTGGCGACAGAAGTTTTTTTTTTTTTTTTACTTGCCTCCATCTTTTAGTTATATTCTCTCTCTCTCTCTCTCTCTCTCTCTCTCTCTCTCTCTCTCCCTCCCTCCCTCCCTCTCCCTCGGATCTCTCCCTTAGAGCTGATTCAGCCCTTCTGAAAAGGTGAGCTCAGTCGAGTGAGAAAAGGCTGAAGCCCTGAGAGTTTCTCTTTGGAAGCTGCTCCCGGGTGCAAGAACACTGCAATCTGAGTCTGGGGTAAAATGATGAGGAGAACTCAGCTCAGTTTCTTAATAAAGCAAATCTCACACACTAGGTGAGAGCTGCTAAGGTGAAAATAAGGGAAAGGAACAGGGAGACTGAGAGGGACCAGCCCACGCCCATTCATTCCTGCCTTGGATATATCTGAGCTACAGTGGGCGCTCGCTAGTCCAGACACTACGCATCAATACCTGAGTTCAGTAGCCAAACTGTCCTCTTAAGTCCTCTGATGTCACTGGAGGAATAGTCACTCAACACACTAAGACATAAAGCAACAACATCGCTGCACGTTGTGGCTCTCAGAGTGAGGGAAACAACCAGGTGCGTCCAGAGTTGGGGAGGGTGATGGGTGGCTTCTTTAGGCAGGAAGATCAGAAACGATGGTTGAGTTGAGTCTTGAAGAGTGAAAATGAGTGGTGCTGACCAAGACTTGGGTGAAGAGGGATTCAGATGGGTGAAAGAGTGAGACTAGATATAGAGAAGGGTGTGGCACGTTCAGAAACCTGAGGCCTGGTGCTGCTGGGGCGGCACAGAGCCAAGAGAGGAGTAAGAGCAGAAACCGATACTTCAAGCTGTTCTCCAATCACAGAGCCCTCAGTCTGCATTTTATGCTAGAGTCAGTAGGAGACTACTGAAGCACTGCAAACTATTACAAGTTGACTAAGCCTCTAAAGAGCACCCAGAGGCCCATCTCCCACTGTGAGATGAGTCTCTTCTGAAGCCGCCGGCACACAGACTGGAGTTGAACAGACCTTTGGAGCCAAGCTTTTGCACAGGCTCGGAGGCTGCTGTTCCGCACTCTGAGGAGCACGAATGCGGGCAGCAGGTAGCTTGAAAAGAGGGGTCAGTGAGAAGTTACGTTGAATCGCAACAATGCACGTTAGGATTTCAAAATCATCTTATTCTGTTGGGTGGACACGTTTCCTTCTGTTCATTTTATGAATGTTAATACAAAGACGTTAAGTGCTGGGAAAACTTTCACCCAAAATAGAGTACTTTAAAATAATAATATCTGTAGTTGATGCATTAATGGTAACAGAGTCACAGCCATGTGCCCCTGTAGACAGCACATTTCAGTGAACAGTTTTGGGTTGTTGTTGTTTTTTTTTTTTTTTTTTTTAATATTCAGTACAGGGTCTACAGGGTCCCACTACACACATTGGACTTATCATGATCCTCCCGGTTTCAGCCTCCCAAGTGCTGGGATTACAGGTGTGCACCACCACGCCCAGTCTCCATAGCTATCTCAGCACGCCCCAGGGGTGGGGCCGGCCTGGTATGCAGGGGATTGAACCCCTGCTGCTGTGCTCTGCCTAAGCAGAGACTTTAAACCACTGAGCTATCTAACCAGCCAATGGTGAAAAATATCTTAATGGAAATAAATACTCAGTGTCATGTGTCTCGCCTTGTTCAGACAACTGTGTTTCTTGTAAAACTGTAACTTAATGGGGTTCTTTAAAAATGTTTTCTACCAGGCATGGTGTGATATTTCTATAGTACCAGCATTAGAGAGGCTGAGGCAGGAAGATCTCAGAAGGATCAAGCTCAGCTGAGGGCACATGGTGAACTGAAGGCTGCAAAGGATGACACAGTGGCACCCAAGTTTTTAAAGATTGTCTACATTAATGAGAAACAAAGTGAAAAAGTAATCTGTTTTCCAATCTGTATAAAGAAATAAGGCTGTCATTTAAAATTATCACCTTCATAGGTTGCCTTATTTGCAATTACCTAACTATAATAGGGACAGAAACCATATTTTTCATGAAAAAATAGGTTGGTGGGTGAAGCTTATAACTATAATACAGAAAACCATGTTAATAAATATTAGATATACAATTCATTTGCATTGAAAAATATGACTATACACATGTACTCCCAAAATCTAAAGACACTAATATTCATATGTAAGCCATGAAATTAATTATAATCCATTTTTGTCTGAGCATTTATGTTTTCTATGTAATCCATAATCACAAGTCTAACTAAATAGTACATGTAGTTTAATTCCA
The DNA here is from genome assembly GCA_004027165.1 of Ctenomys sociabilis. Taxonomy (NCBI): domain Eukaryota; kingdom Metazoa; phylum Chordata; class Mammalia; order Rodentia; family Ctenomyidae; genus Ctenomys; species Ctenomys sociabilis. Next base: position 299 of record PVKA01018462.1, on the reverse strand, counting down.
ATATGGAATTCCTTCCTTCACTCTGGATCCTGCTTTATAGCTTTTTTGGGAAAATCAAATGTCAAACTGATATAGTTTATGTCTGGATGTCCTCCAAGGGCCTTGTGCAGTTATATAAGGGGTGTTGGGAAGGTGATTGGGTTATCTCCCTTCCTTCTGCCTGCTTCTGCTTCTGCTGCTTCTTCTTCTTCTGCTTCTTCTTCTTTTCTTCTTCTTCCTCTTCCTCTTCCTCCTACTCCTTCTTCTTTTTCCTCTTCTTCCTCCTCTTTCCTCCTCCTCCTCCCTCCTCTTCCTGCTCC
>PVKA01018461.1:18950-43912 GCA_004027165.1 Ctenomys sociabilis | reverse complement strand
TTTTTTTTTTTTTTTTTTTTTGCGGTACTGAGGATTGAACTCAGGACCCTGCACTTGCCAGGCAAGTGCTTATTCTACTGAGCAATCTCCCCGGCCCCTCTTGTAGAATGTTAACATAAAACAATTATAAAGTTGTACAGAGAAAAATTGAGATGAAGGGCAAGAGCTGGGCATGGTACTGTATGCCTATAACCTCAGCACTCGCAAGGCTGAGGCATGAGGATCATCACGAGTTTGAAGCCGGCGTAGGATACATAGGGAGATGAAGGGCAACATATTAGCATAACAATCATGATGACATTATATCAAATGATATATGACATGGAGAAACTCACCTAATTTTTTCTTTTTTTTTTTTTTTTGGCAGTACTGGAGATTGAACTCGGGACCTTGCACTTGGCAGGCAGGTACTTATGCCACTGAGCTATATCCCCTAAATTTGTTATTTTTTAATAGTATAATCTAAGAATGTGTCTATAGGTGTATTTTATGACTATTTGGACTGTACAGTGCGTGAACATATTCCTACACAGAACAATTACATAAGCTAGAATTCTAGTTGAAGTGTCAATGAAATGTATTGTGAGTAGCTAGTGATATTAAAAGCTAATGGTCATGTCATATTATTCTGGGATCATGCTTTTCTTTTTTTTTTTTGTGGAACCGGGTATTGAACTCAGATTCTTGTATTTGCCAGGAAAGCACTTATTCCACTGAGCCATCTCCCCGGCCCTTGTCATATTATTCTGGATGCAGAGACAAAAGTACAAGGAAGAACTTGGAAGACATTTTGGATTTTATCTTATAAGGTTTAGGATAATTCTTTATTTTTATTTTTTTTTTTGGTAGAACCAGGGATTAAACTCAGGCCCTTGTGCTTGCCAGGCAAGTGCTTATTCTATTGAGCCATCTCCCTGGCCCTCCCTTTAGGATAACCCTAACCTTACACTAAGAACACATGAACTAGGTCAGTATCAAGACTGTCAGAAAAGTTAATGGAGAAGAGTAAGGGTGTAGCTCAATCACAGAATGCCTGACTAGCAAGGCAAGGCTTTGAGTTCCATTCCCAGTACTCTCCCAACAAAAAATTTTGCTAAGGACAAAAATCCAACAATATTTCAGAGTTGACTTTGAAATGAAAGGCTAATACAGTATGTATGCATGTATGTATGCATGTATGTATATATGTATCTATATATTACAAAAGTTGATTAACAGGGCCTGGGGAGATAGCTCAGTAGAATAAGGACTTGCCTGGCAAGCACAAGGGCCTGAGTTCATTCCCCAGCTCCTCCAAAAACAGAACAAAAAACACAAAAGCTGATTAACAACATTTATCTTGTGCACAAGATACTATACAAGAAATGCTACTCATTAGAGAAAGAAATGGTGGTTAATTTTTGCTAAACAAATAAAGAAGAAACAAACGTGATACAAAACTTTGTATACATAAAACATTTATTAAAATACTTATTTTTGCAACAATGGAATATGTAATTTGGGGCAGGATCTCAACTTCTCCCTATTTTCTATTTTTTTACTCATTATTTTTTTCCTCCATATATGGCGCTGTTTCAGCTTTGTAAGAATCTTTTTTGGTCTTTGTCCTGTACTCTGAATAAAGGTTAAGAAATTGATACAGTGTAAAAACTATTATTTTATTATGAAATTTTGTCTTTTTTATAAAATGCCCCCAAATACTGTATTGAATTGTATACACAAAGAATTATAGCATACTCTATAAATTAAGTTATAAATCAACTGAAAGTAACATCTTTTTGATTCAAATTCATTTTCATATACAAAGGTAATTTATTATGTATATGCAAAATACATTCTTAAAAACTGTTAGAATATGAATTTCCAAGGTATTAAAAAGTGCAAAATTTTCAATTATTTTAATTACACTATTTAAAGCAAGTCAAACATTAACTCATATACACATTTTTTAAAAACTCCGCTTTATGTAACAAAACATACATCTTATTTAAATTTAAAAGAATGAAGAATATATTGCACCAAACTAATAGTAATTTCTTTATGAAAACACTGGTATTTACACATCTGTGAATCTAAACACTTGCAATGTTAAAATTTTTTTCATATACAAACAGCCAATAAATTACAGTGTACACAATCAATAGTTTGATATAAATAAGACAGTATTTTCTTTTTAATGGTCAATTTTAATAGAATGAGAAGGAACATTTAAAGATGCATATGCAACTTTTTGAATTCCTTAAGTATTTAAGCAGCAGCAAAATTTCCAAATCTTTTGACAATTCACTCTGTGTAGCTAACCATTCTGAACTATGTGCAGATACATGCATTCAAGACATGCCACTCTCCATCAACAATGTGTCTGCGGCCCAGACAAACTGGCAAAGATTTAGTTAAATATGGTCAAATGTTGTTTTGATTTATAGCAATGAATTTGATAGAAAATGGTCAGATGAGGGGGCTGGGGAGATGGCTCAGTAGAATAAGTGCTTCCCTGGCAAGCGCAAGGTTCCGAGTTCAATCCCTGGTCCCGCAAAAAAAGAAAAAAAGAAAATGGCCAAATATCTCATTACTTCTTCCATTTTTTTTTAAATTCAAGTGTATAAATTATGAAGAATTTAGGGGAAGGAAAGCCATGTTTTATGAGTATTGGAACAGAAATTATCAGACATATAGTTTTCTTATATAAAGCTAATACTAAACAGCAGCAACCAAAAAATGTCTGGTAGGGCCAGCCAGCCAGCTCAGTGGGTTAAAGCGCCTGCTTAGGCTGAAGAAGGGGCTGGGACATACTGGCTTGCTGTACAGGACCTGCCCCTGGAGTGTGCTGAGACAGCAATTGAGATGGTGTGATGGCGTTGGCCTATAATCCCAGCACTTGGGAGGCTGTAAATAGGAGGATCACTATGAGTCCAATCTATGTAGTGAGACCCTGTAGAACCTGTACACCCTGTACTAAACACATTAAAAAAAAATAGTGTTTATGAATAAATTGTTACCAAAAAAGAGGGCGGAGGGCAGGAAAAAAAAAAACAGTTGAAATGTAAAAGATTTTGTAATTACATGTGATTGTAACATATCACAATTTTGGGGAGAAGCATAGAAACTATTATTATAGTCAACTCACTACAAATTTACCTAAGTAATCAAATTTCTAAATGAAAAGGATGGGAAGATAGCTCAGTGGCTTAAGTGTCTGCTTGGCAAGTGCAAGGTCCTGATTTTGATCCCTAGTATCACAGTCAAAAAAATCTAAATGAATAAACTTATTTTTAAAATCTCTATATAAGAGACTAAGTGGTCATGGTGTCTCCTTGCCAGAACTACTTATTTTTGTTAGCCTTCTGAAAAGCAAAATAATTAATGTCTATTATAATTTTCCCCCTTTAAAATACAAGAGTAGCAATTATGAATTTATATATTGAGTCCACTAAATGATGAAATACATTATTCAGGGTAGGAAAATGTTACCAAAAGAACACCCAAAACAGCATTTTACAGTTGACTAGTATACTATCAGAGAATCTCTAATTTTTTATAATGTCTTTTTGAGACAGGGTTTCCCTGTGTCGTTCAAGCTGGCCTTGAGTTCACTTTGGAGACCAAGTAGGTCTCCAACTCACAGGAATCCTCCTACCCAACCTCCTGAGTGCTTATAGATGCATGCTACCACATCCTGGTATAACCTTTAATTTTAATATATCTTAAATTGAAATGTTATCAAAATCATATTTTAAAAGATAAAATTGGAAAAAGATTTCAAGTTTATATTTTAATTAATAAAAAGTTTTGATCTCAGCTAAAGCCTACCTTTTTAATCTAAAATTACAATGCTACATTTTTAATACCACAAGCAGCTCATCATTTTGTATACTCAAAAATAGTAATTTAAATGATTAAGTGGAAATATATACACACACTCACCATCTTCAGTAATAGTAAACTTAGAAACATATATTTTAAAAATAAACATATATGTATATGTATATGTATATGTATATGTATATGTATATATATATATATATACATATATGTTTATTTATTTATTTTTTTGAGTCAGGGTCTTGGTATAGTACTCAGGTTGGTCTTGAATGCTCGAACTCAAATGACACTCCTGCCTTAGTCTCTGAGTAGCTGGAACTATCACCATGCTTTGAGTAAATAATCTTTCAAACGATAAAACTAGGTTATTATTAAAATTTAAAAACATTAAACTATTTGTTACAGGGCCTCGCTACATAGCTTGGACCTGCAGTGACCATCCTGTCTTAGCCTCCCCAGCACTGGTATGATGTGCATGCACCCCCATGCACGGTGTGGATGCTGGCACCACATGTGGTACCAGGGATTGAACTCAGGTCTTTGTGCCTGCCTAAGCGGGCATTTAGTATGCTGAGATACCGCACTGCCCTTGGCCTTAGATTTTTTTATACAAAATTTGTTTCTAATTTAGGCTATATATAAACTATTAAGTGATCAGAAAAACTTAAGATAATTTATTCAATGCTTTTTTATTTTGGAAAACTATAGATTTTTTTTTTTAATGTCTTTTTGAGACAGGGTCTCACTATGCAGTTCAGGCTGTCCTTCAGTTCACTTTGTAGCTCAAGCTGGTCTTGAACTCACAACAATCCTCCTGCCTCAGCCTCCCCAGTGCTGGGATTACAGGCATGTGCCACCACGCCCAGCTGGAAAACTATAGATATTAAAACTTCAAGGCTACACTAGATCTAACTCTAGATTTTAAATTTAGTGCTTGATACTCATGTTTTTTTAATTTTTAAAATTAAAATGTTAACTAATTGAGGTATATAAAATATTCATATAGTTATTAGGAACTAGTACTATCAAAGAGATACTTTTCTGGAAGTAAATAGTTCTTTCAAATAAGGAAGGTTCTAAAGAGAGATCATAAGAATAATCCAAATGTAAAAAAGATTTAGTTGTTCCTGTACATGCTAACAAAAATAAGGCAATTCTAAGCAAATCTCAGATAAAATATGCCTCAGGATAACAATTTTTTTTATTTATTCATTTGGTACAGGGTCTTGCTACATAGTTCAGACTTATAATGATCTTCCTGTCTCAGCCTCCCCCCCTTTGCTGTGATTATAGGCATGCACCACCATGCCTGGTTTTGGTAGCTAGCTCAGAGCACCTGGGGGCAGGGCTGGTGCAGCACATGGTGCCGAGGATCGAAACTGGGTCCTTGTGCTTGCCAGGCAGGCACTTAGACCACCGAACAGTACTGGCTCATCGGGATAATAATTAACAGTATTTTTAAATAAGTAATATTAGACTTGGTTGGTAACAAATAAAACTATTTTCAAGTAAGTCTAATATTAGACTTGGTTACTACTAATAAACACACACAAAACAATAGAATTCTTAAGGTAGAATATATTTTAAGATGTGAAATCCTGAGACATAATTTTTTATACTAAGATTATAGACGATTTTTCTAAAACAGGAAATAGTGCTTAGAAATTGTGTACAGGTATAACACACACACACACACACACAGACACACAACTTATTTTCAGTACTTAGGATTGAATGTGGAGCCTTGAGTATGCTGGCAAGCACTGTATCAAGTGAGCTATACTTCTAGCCCTTTGGAAAAAGAATCTTGCTCAGCTGCCTAGGCTGTTCTTCAACTTTTGATCACCCTGCCTCAGCTTCCTAAATAGCTGGGATTGTAGGCAATCCCAATGCCCAGCTAAAACTGCATATTTGTAAAATTCCAATATACAACACTAAGCTACCATCTCAGTTAAGAACCACTTGCCTATGGGAAGGTTGATGCAGGACAACCACAAGTTCAAGGCCAGCCTGGACTATATAGTGATATCCTGCCTCAAAAAACAAAACAAGCTAAGCATAGCAGTGCACACTTATAATCTAAGCATTTGGGCTGAGGCAGTAGGAGGCTGCAAGTTTGAGGCTAACTTTAACTACAGAGACCCTGTCTCAAAACCAACCAACAAACCAACCACATAACACAACAATGTAACCACACATACACACACACACACACACACAAAAAAAAAAAAAAAAAAAAACCACTGGTTATATTATATTGTTGCCTAATGCTGTCAGGAAAAACACTGTCACAGTTCTGACTAATTAGGAAAACTCAGGAACAATGTTATAGGTAAGATCAAGTTTGAAATAGATTATTCAGAGTACATGATGCATATATGAATTAGGAAAAATAATAATGGATCTTTGCTCATTTATTGGGAAAGATAATTGTCGATGAAAAAAATATTTCTGGGCCAACTATAAGCCTAGATTAAAAATGACAGATAAGACTTGAAAGCAAAAATAATGTAGTTCATTTCTTATATATTACTCAAAAACTATCCTAAAGACATGTTTAAAAACCTACTTAATGGACACAGCTAACATTTTACAAACATACACACACTCCACTCATCATGATGTATGTATGAGATAAATAAAGTCCAAGCACTTTTATCTATACATTGGAAAGGTGATAAAGGCAATGCACTTTAATAAAGGACTAAGCAGGCTACCTTGAACTTGCTATGCAGCCTGCCATGGCCTTGGCCCTCCTGCCTGAGCATCCTAAGACACAGGTATCATCACCAAACATTGCTTAAAAGATTTCTTTGGGGGGCCAGGGAGATGGCTCAGTGGAATAAGCGCTTCCCTGGCAAGCGCAAGGGCCTGAGTTCAATCCCTGGTTCCAAAAAAAAAAAAAAAAAATTTCTTTGGGGGTTGTGGAGCTCAGTGGCTTAAGCACCTGCCTGGCAAGCACAAGGCCTGGAGTTCCATCTTCAACCCCCACATGCTGTGCTGGCTGTGTAACTGGGCACGGTGGTGTATCCCTGTAATCCTAGGACTCCAGAGGTTGAGACAGGAATATTACTGTTAGTTTGAGACCAGCCTGGGGACTAGAAAAGTGAACACAAGGCCAGCCCAATCTGCATGGTGTGACCCTGTCTTTAAAAAAAAAAAAAAAAAGATTTCTTTGGTGATAAAAATACTTAAATGAAAAGCTAAGTCCCTGTCATCAGTAAATGAAAATTAATTTTCTTTGTGTGCTTGTATCCAAGCAAAGCTCTAAATCTAAATTTTAATTATAAAGGCACATTTATTTCATTCATTTTTAATATCAATTCACTGAAAGATAATTCTGATACAGATTAAATAGGAAAAAAGGGAAATTTTATTGTTTATCCACATTTACAAAAAAATGCTTGCACTTTTTCTCCTATAAAAGGACACACTAAAACATAAAGAAAACTAACAGAAACCTATTTATTTATTTATTTATTTTTGTCTTTTTGAGACAGGGTCTCACTGTGCAGTTCAGGCTGGCCTTAAGCTCACTTTGTAGCTCAGGCTGGTCTCGAACTCACAACAATCCTCCTGCCTCAGCCTCCCGAGTGCTGGGATTACAGGCATGCACCACCACGCCCGGCTTAGAAACCTATTTTTTTTTTTTTTTGTCTTTTTTGAGACAGGGTCTCGCTATGCAGTTCAGGCTGGCTTTAAGCTCACTTTGTAGCTCAGGCTGGTCTCGAACTCACAACAATCCTCCTGCCTCAGCCTCCCGAGTGCTGGGATTACAAGCATGCGCCACCACGCCCGGCACTAGAAATCTATTTATAACTGATGTGAACTTCATAGGCCAAACAAAACTTAAACCAATGGGTCAACCTTCTTTTTTACATACTTTTCTGAGTTTTATATCCCATTCTTATTTCCTTTTTGTCTCCAGTTTCATCAAAATAATAAAAACTGAGGAGAGCGGCAAAAATTTTTTTTATAACTTCTTTATTCTCTTTTTTTTTAATGTATCTAGTACAGGGGCTACAGGGTCCTTTTGCATAGATCAGACTCGTAGTAACGCTCCTGTTTTCTGCCTCCCAAGTGCTGGGATTCCAGGTACATGCCACCAAGTGCAGTCTCAATCGCCATCTCAGCATGCCCCAGGGACAGGGCCGGCAAAGCACACTGAGGATTGAACTCTGGCCTTTACTTTCAAAAAGTAAAATTATTAGCATAAATCTCTCCCCATCACCAGGATGTTGAGATTTTTATTTTCATCATCATCAGTGTCAAGAAACAGAAAGTTCTGAACAGGGAAAAGACTATGACAGGCTGAGACATTCTGTTCATCAATTATAATGCCTATTATTCCTTTCTAAACACACTGCTAATTTCCAGCATTATACAATACAGAAATTTCTCTACATAACATCTGAATATACCACAATCCCCCAGAGTATTAGTGATTTTACATTCAGTGACACATATTGTGTAAGTGAGGGTATCACTCAGTATTTCCTTAATTTTTTTTTTTTTTTTCCTGAGATAGTCTTACCATGTAGCTAGGCTGGCCTCAAACTTTTGGCAATCTCCTGCGTCAGCCTCTCAAGTACTAGGAATAGAGGCATGCATTCCATACCAAGTTATCTTTGCTTATTTTAATAAATAAAATTTAAACTTCAGTCCTCTAGACTATTTTTCTAAAAATCCTGTATAATTCCTTTTTATTTTGGAAAAAGCAAAATAAGGAATAATTTTAATATATTCTGCATATTGTGTTAGTCTAGGTAAAATGTCTACTATATACCTATGATTAAAGCTTATTTATGCTATAAAATGAATACAGATGCACAGTAAAACATCATCAATTTAGGACATTTGTTCTGATTATCTAACCTTTTAAACTCTTAATCATCCAAAATAGTTTTCAAATCCAATATTAAAGGACCTTAAAAAAATAAAGGTGGCATCTTTATATAAAAATCTATTGTAGGGCCAGGCGTGGTGGCGCATGCCTATAATCCCAGCACATGGTGAGGCAGGAGGATTGTTGTGAGTTCAAGACCAGCCTGAGCTACAAAGTGAGCTTAAGGCCAGCCTGAACTGCATAGTGAGACCCTGTCTCAAAAAGACAAAAAATAAATAAATAAATAAAAATAAATAAAAATCTATTGTCAATAACTGAAAGAAAAAATTACAATGTTTTGACTTAGAAAAAGTTGCCTTTCAAAAATCAGTATGTTACAAGCAAGCAAGCAAGCAAGCAAGCAAATTCAATATGGTTGGCTCTACTGACTTGTCATCTTTAAACCTGTAACATAAAGCATGATATAGCTCTGGGGTGCCTTGGTACAGTCCAAGACAGGAAGTCACAAAAACAACAAACCTAATAGTAACAACACCTTCCTCTTATAAAGTGTAATATCTCTGTTGATTTGCTGAGGGCCTTTGTTTTCTGTGATGGAAGAGGGGCTTGAGCCTAGGGCTCCGCAATGAGCTACATCCTAAGCCTTTTCTTTATTCTGAGACACAGTTTCTGTTACACTGTCTAATTGGCCAGGTTGGGCTTCCACTTGCAAAAACTCCTGTCTCAGCCTCCAAGATACTCAGATTAAAGTTATGTGTCATCATACTGGCCTATGAGACATTTTTTCTAACATAAATTCCTGAACTCAGGAAAGGAAACCTTCACATTTACACATGTTCTGTTTTTATACCAATTTATTTCAGTGTCATTTACCTAAAACATTTTTTTCTGAACAAGAGGATTTATATTTATTAGAAAACTATAACTTTTTTTTTTTTTTTTTGTCTTTTTTTGAGACAGGGTCTCACTATGCAGTTCAGGCTGGCCTTCAGCTTACTTTGTAGCTCAGGCTGGTCTCGAACTCACAACAATCCTCCTGCCTCAGCCTCCCGAGTGCTGGGATTACAGGCACGCGCCACCATGCCCGGCTTAGAAAACTATAACTTTTTATTATTCTTGATGCATAAAAAATTATTCCATAGTTTCCCTAAACAGAATCCCTTATTTCCTAATTTTTTTTCTCCTCATTCATAGGATTATAAAGAAAAGGGCCCTGGATACTATGTTCAACAGGACAGAAAATGCAAAGGAAAAATCTCACCAAGATTCATCTGAGAAAAACAACAACAACAAAAAACCCTCAAAAACTGGATATAAGAAAATCTGTGACATGTGAAATATATTATCTTAAGAAGCTATTATTATAAAAGTCTTCTTTGTTTGTAAACCCTTTTAAGAAATACACATAATCAATTCTTTTTCCTGAAAATACACTTTACATTAAAATGTTCTGCATAATTGTACGAATTCATATACCCTAAGCCCATGGATTTTCAGAGGAGTAACTCTGGTACTTGTGAAAGTTCTCTAACTTATCTCCAAAGATGATTTTATAAAAGAACTAGGCTTAACAATCTCTTTGAACTCCAAATACATTATTTAGTTTTTTAACTATAAAACTGTGAATAAGAAAGCATAACACCTAGTCACCTACAAGACTAACTGTAACCCTAAAAGCTGTACATAACATGTAATAGAAGTGTTTTTTAAAAAAAAATTACTGTAGCAGCTAGGTGCAATGTTATATGCCTGTAATCCTAGCATTCAGGAGACTGAGGCAGGAAGATTCCCAAAACATTAAGGCTACCCTAAAGTACAAAGTGAGACCCTATCTCAAAATCAGTCAACCAACCAACCAACCAACCAAACAAACAAACAAACAAACACCACGAAATTAATTGTTAAATAATTAAGTTATAGGTGTCCTTTTAGTTCCTCCATCAGTCATACAGATTTCCCAGGTAAATATTAATGTATTTGGATAAAGTTAATTCTTCTCCTTTAAGAACAAAATGCTGTGTTTCTTAGCAAAGAAAAAAACTAAGAAATTTAGAAATTGTAAATTATGCTGTAAATGTTACTTAAAATACCCACTTATAAAATAAGCATTTTTTCCTTACATATACTATAATAGAATACATCTGTAAAATGTATCTCTAGCTCATTTTTTTCCTATGCAGCTTATATTATTTAAGATAATACAACTCAAATTTTCATTAACAGCATGTTAATTAGTAGGGGAATGAGCCATTGTACCAGTTTCAATACTTTTATTTTAATCTTACCATGCATCATGGAATTTTTGGTGAGTTTTGAAAAACTAAGTGTGCAACAAATGCATTAAAAATTATTACCTCCAATCAGGAGATTCATGAATAATTTTTCAATGTGGTAGTCAGAAAATAGGAAAATGATTATAGAATGTTTAGAAAACCACATTTCTCAGCCCATTGTCTGTACTTATTAGAAATACCTTAAATTTTGCAACTTTGTAAAATAAATTGAATCTACTTTCATTTTGAAAATTTAATAGTTCTAATGAATTTTGGGTCATCAAATTAAATGAAATATAGCTGATCAAATCTAACTTAGTATAGACCAGAAATGTATACACACACCAAATGGTAGAAAACCCTAAGGGATTTTAAGAGATAAAAGCTTTAAAGCCTTCTGGAGAGTTGAGAGATGTGGTCAAAGTGACAAAGCAATAAATCAAGTTTCAGTCATCTAAGACAGAAGATGGAAATAATCACTTGGAATCTTGAGTATTATATTCGGTTTCTCCAGCTGAAATCTGGCTGAGTCGCTTGTTAGATCCCCACAATTTTCGAGAAAGCTGACCTGAACGCATCTGTTTAAAGTAATCCAGAGAAATGAAAAACAGATGTTAAGAAAACAAAAGAATAAAATCACCATATGACATTGATTTTGCAGAATAAATGTTTTGTTAACAGATCACTAATGTTGTAAAGATTCTTGATTAATAATAAAGGCTCTGATTAAATGTTTTAGTTGAGAAAGGTCTCATGCTAATTTGTAAATCTAAAAATAAAATGTTCCGGTTATGTGAAAATTATCAGACAAAAAGAAAAAAATATGTATCATTTCATTAAAATAAACACTGAATTATATACTTCACCTAGCTAATAAGACACAAGTTTGGAGATTTTCTTTTCTAGTACTTGTACTATTAATGTCAAACATAAGAGCAAAATAATGTTTCGATGAAAATACAGTAATTTAAATTATTTTGATATAAAAATTTAAAAAAATCAATGTTTAATAATAGAATAATTAAAAGTAGTTTAGAAAGTAAGAATAATATAAATCTTTTGCAGGTAAGAATCACATGTGTTGTTTCATCATTAACTCTGTACTACCTACTCATCCTTTCTAGCATATATCATGTATTATCAGATCAGTAACAAATGTCAATTGAAAGTGCTTATAAATCTAAGTGGTAAAACATCCTGTATGATTTGTTGTAATCTCTTTCCCTAGTACAATCTATCTTTTTATTTCTATTTTTATGGCATTGAGGATTGAGCCCAGGAGGCACTGAGTTGTATTCCCTAACCCCTTTTATGTTCTTTAATCTGAGATAGGGTCGTGCTGAGTTGCTCAGCAGATACTCCTACCTTAGCCTTCCAAGTTTGTGAGATTATAGAGTATCTTCGATTCTAGGTGTGACTCATTATGCCTGGCCCAGTGACAATTTACTTTTTACTAGCCATTCCTCTATTCTGTTCAAATGGCAACTTTTCCAGGGTACATTTATTAGATGATAAAAGATAAGCCTCATAAAAACTTACCAATGGCTTTAAATGCTTGCTTCACATTTTCATTTACACTTGTATTTCCTGAAATATTGTTTTCTTTCTTTCTTTCTTTCTTTCTTTCTTTCTTTCTTTCTTTCTTTCTTTCTTTCTTTCTTTCTTTCCTTCTTTCTTTCTATCCTTTCTTTCTTTTCTTTCTTTCTTTCTTTCTTTCTTTCTTTCTTTCTTTCTTTCTTTCTTTCTTTCTTTCTTTCTTTCATGTATTTGGTACAGGGTCTCACTACACAGCTCGGACTCATAGTAATCCTCCTGTTTTCAGCCTCCCCACAGCTGGGATTACAGGTGTGTGCCACCATTCAGCAGGCTCAGGGGTCGGGCCAATGTAACATGTGCTGGGGATTGAACCCAGTTCCCTGTGCTATCCCTAAGCAGGTGCTTGGTCTGCTGAGCTATCTAGCTGGCCCTGAAATATTATTTTTATTAATCTATTGATCTACCCTATCATCTAATTTATAAATATGAATTCCACACTAACAAATTAATATGCTAAACTAAAACATGATTAAAAATACATATTAATGAAGAATTTGATGTTTTATTTATTTTTTAAGAATGTGATGTTTTAGATGAAAAAATAAATCTTGATAGTTGGATGTAGTAGTATATGTCTGTAATCCCTGCTATGTGGAAGGCTGAGGCAGGACGATCACAAGTTGGAGTCCCATCTGGGCATTTTACTGAGGTCCTGTCCCAAAAATTAAAAGAATGCCAGGCATGGTGGTACACACCTCTATACCCAGCACCTGGGAGACTAAAGGCAGGAGGATTGCTGTGAGTTTGAGGCCAGCCTGGGATACACAGTGAATTCAAGACCAACCTCAACTATATAGCAAGACCCTCTTTCCAAATAAATAAATAAATGAAAAAACAAAAAAAAAACAAGTATACAATACTGGGCATATAGCTAAGTGGCAGTGCTGCCCTAGATTCAATCCTCAGTGCCAAATTAAAAAAAAAAATCTTGTTGTATGAGGTCAATCCCCAGTTCCAAGGGCAGCAGTGGGGGTAGGGTGTGGTATTGTTAAATAGAGTATATTTTCATAACTAAATATTAATGTTGTTCTATTTTACATGATCATAGTTACTAAATAGTCATAGTTATTAAATGAATATTTTGTTATGAAAGAGTCTGAGTATTCAACTTACTATAGTAGATCCCTAATTCAGTTGAGAGCCTAAGATTTAAAACTAATAAAAAATACTTTCATTTACAACTTATATATTACTCAGATTCTACATTGCAGATTATATGAATCTCATAATAAGAGTAATTACCTAACTCACTTGTAAATATTGCAAAATATTAATTTAGACCTATGAAACCCAGCTGCTCTGCTCAGGTGATTTTTCCAAGACAGTTTTAAAAGAAAATGTATACAATACTGGGCAATTCATTAAAAAAATAGTTTAGATCAGAAACTGACAAGCTTACCTAAGCATGGGGAAATCAGGCAATTCAAAAAAGCACTGAGTAAACCACAGAAAGTAAAACACAAAAAGTAAAGTCTGAGCAGAGTTTTTATGTGATTCTCACATTAGCAGGAGACAGAAAATTATTAACCAGGAAATCCAGTGTTAGATGAGAACATGTATTTTAAATACATGTGAAATGCTAAGATGCAAAGCTACTGACAATGGGGCCGGGGAGATGGCTCAGTGGAATAAGTGCTTCCCTGGCAAGCACAAGGACCCAAGTTCAATCCCCAGTTCTGCCAAAAAAAAAAAAAAAAAAAATGTATACAACATGATTAAGGGGCCAGGGAGATGGCTCAGTGGAATAAGTGCTTCCCTGGCAAGCACAAAGGCCTGAGTTCAGTCCCTGGTTCCACCAAAAAAAAAAAAAAAAAAAACAAAAAAAAAAAAGCTGCTGACAATGGCTAGTTGTTATGTTTGACACCAAATATTGTTATCACTTAAATTTATTTCAATATTTTTTAATCTTGATAAAAACAGCTTACAAATTCTATATCCTAATATTTCTAAAACAAAAGGTTCTTCTATACTATCATAGATTTACTAACAACTACTATGTGATAATAAAATTTTCTCTTAAAAGAATCCCACAGATGCCATATAGATTACTCATGAAAATGCTTCTCAGCCTTTTGGCTAAGATCAAGTATAGATTACTCATGAAATACCACTGGTGACTCCAAAAAACATATAATGATTAATATAACTCTAGGTAATACATTTCTTAAAAGAATCAGTAAATTACATGAATTATAGCCACTTAATTCTCAAAGAGATAAGAGCTAGACTTCTTTCATCTTAATATCCAGTAATTGATAAACCATTAGCAAGCAGATTTACAATTACAGGAAATTCACTGAGAATAATTTCACAAAAAGATATATAGTCATGCTAAATATGTATATTAAAAGTAAGCACTCTCATTGTCTGAACATATATTTTATTTTTTATAAAGGTTTTTATGTACTAAAAACCTATGTAATAGTTTTCAATCCAGATTTGGAATAAAAGACCTTATTTGTATAGAATGGGAGACAAAAACCACCAAATGTGTGCTTTCAGGTATTAACATAAACACCACGCTGGAACAACAGCTTTACACTCTGTTTTCATTTATTGCCCCTTGAAAAATCAAATTTGTTTTTTAATTTGTTCATAAATATTGGAGATTTCTGAGTTAGTTGGAATAAAGGAGAAGCAAAGGAATCCCCAACAGTACGGGAAATAAAATTCATAATATTAGGTTTTACCTCAGCAGGCTTGCCAACACCCACTACAATCAATTTGCCGTCTTCTAAACCTACTAGAATATGGCTGTACTCCTTAGTTACACAAACACAGTGGATAGGCAATCGCATGTCTAATGGTGTGATGCTGAGATTCAAACTAGAAGAGAAATAAAGCAGACACAATTTCATGCACATATTCTGGAATCACAATGTACCTGGAAAATAACTTAATGATAATTATTTGACTCATACAAGGTCAATATTTATAGTACTACTTAAAACACCTGGTAGATCTTTTTTTGAAAAAAAAATATTCATTTACTCATTCATTAAAGTAGCAAAAATCCCATTAATTAGAAATGGCACATTTTATGAAAAATTATATTTTCCAAAAGAAAAAATATGCAATAAGAAGGCAACACTGCCGTATATTTTTATAAATCAATGTTCAGCCGGGCGTGGTGGCACATGCCTGTAATCCCAGCACTAGGGAGGCTGAGGCAGGAGGATTGTTGTAAGTTCGAGACCAGCTTGAGCTACAAAGTGAGCTTAAGGCCAGCCTGAACTGCACAGTGAGACCCTGTCTCAAAAAAGACAAAAAAAACAAGAAAATTAAATAAATCAATGTTCAGCCCATTTTAAGACAGCTGGATTCATACATTTGCTTCTTTTTTTTTTTTTGGCAGAACTGGGGATTGAACTCAGGCCCTTGCACTTGCCAGGGAAGCGCTTATTCCACTGAACCATGTCCCCGGCCCCACATACATTTGCTTCTAATTTAAATTTATTGCTATGCTTTTTACTTTTGAAGCATATAAAAAACATTAGGACTCATACATATAAAAGAAAATTGATTAGTATTTTTAATAGCTTTTTCAAAAAATTGAAGATACATATTTTTATGATATTTTACTCCAAATGGTGAGTCCTTAGAGAGTAGTTGTACTGCAGAAACAGAAGTCATGTAGACTAACATTTATACTTTGTTATACTAGAACCCAGTGACATGTAAGTGATTTGAACAGATCTTTTGGGTTCATATGATTTTGACCTCTTGAATTCCTTATATCTAATAGATCTTTTCCCTTTTCCTCACATGTTCTTTTTTCTTTTTCTTTTTTAAAATATTTTATTTATTTATTTGGTACAGGGTCTCACTACATAGTTCAAACTCATAGTGATCCTTCTCTCTCAGCCTCCCCAGTGCTGGAATTACAGGAATGCACTACCTGTAATTCCAGTTTTGGTGGTTAGCACAGTGTGCCAGGGATTCTGGGGCTGGCACAACATGTGGTACTGGGAATCGAACCCGAGTCCTTGTGCTTACCAGGCAGGTACTTAGACCACTGAGCCCCAGCCCCTCACATGTTTTTCTAACAACCAAACAAAATATTAATAAAGTATAAAACTAATATGTAAAATTTTATTTTCCTTGCTGAGAACTTTATACTTATTGTTCAATTTACCAATTACAATCACTAACTCTGTGTGTGTGTGTGTGTGTGTGTTGTGTACACAAGGTTTCACTATGCTTCCTAAGGAAGTTTAAAACTCTTGGATTCAAGTAGTCTATTCTCTTGCCTCAGCCTCCTGAGCAGCTAAAACTATAGTTCTGTACCACCCTGCTGCATTCAAGGAAGTGCTTATTCCATTGAGCCACCCCCTGGACACTCCCTGCTGCATTCAGATGCTCTTTCTGATTCATTATGTATCTAAGGCAAGTATACTATTATTTTGATAAAGTTTCTGCTGTGATTACATGGTGATAAGTGACCACACAAAGAGAAAAATAAGTGGTATTCTATGTGAATATTAACTAGATTCCTGTGGTTAGTGTTCTTCCTAAAACAGTGGAAATAATGTTCTTGTAATAGTCATCATTCTCTAAACCCAAGATAATCAGCAGACATTTTTACCAGTCTTGTCCTGATCATACCTCTGAAATCTAGCACAATACAGAGGCTGTCCTTGTGTCTTTGTGTTTTATTCTACTCACACCAAAAGAAGGCCATCCTTTTTATCTCCATTTCAAATCCTACTAACCTTTCATTAAGACTCCTCTGAGACTCAGATCCACAGTAACCCTTAATATTTTTTAAACTCCTTGTGGACATATAAGTAATACCACATAATTTAACATTACTATGAAATTATTCTAATTAGCATATACATATTGCCATTTTCAGTTACTGTGAGTACACATCACAGGACTGAGCAAATAGGTCCTTTTATTAAATGCTTTTCATCTTGTCAATTAACAAGTGACAGCTAGACAAGAACAGCAAAAAGCTCAAAAAGTACATGTACATGTGGTATGAGGTCAATACAACTGTTCCATTT
The DNA here is from genome assembly GCA_004027165.1 of Ctenomys sociabilis. Taxonomy (NCBI): domain Eukaryota; kingdom Metazoa; phylum Chordata; class Mammalia; order Rodentia; family Ctenomyidae; genus Ctenomys; species Ctenomys sociabilis. Next base: position 26,366 of record PVKA01018461.1, on the reverse strand, counting down.
GTTCTTCATCATATTCCATTATGATAAATGTCTGTGCCTCTTTAATTATTAGAGAATGAAGAAACACACACATACACAACATTCTTGAGTAAGCTGCTAAGAGATCCATTGACTTTTCTAATTTGAGAGCCTCAAACAGGTACCCTAAAATGAGGGTTGTAAAAAGAAAAAGATGGTAAAATATAACTGGACTGTGGATTCTGTTATTGCTTCTTCCTAGATGTCCCTCCAAAAGGCTATGTGCTGCTACAAGGGGATTTGGGAGTCAGTAGATCATGGGGGGGGTGGTAGAATTACAGAAGAGAGAAAACCCACCCTGGGTATAGGTGACATTGGTCAATAGGCTTGTACCCTGGATAGCATACAAAGAAGAAAAGAGAATACTGCTTACTGCCTCCTTTCTGCCATGCCATGGACTGCTTCTCCTTTGTGATGTCCATCTGCCCTGCCTTGGAGCCATCAGACCATAGACTGAAACCTCTAAACCTTTCCTCTTTTACTTAAGATAGACTAATGCTCTAACACAGGACAAAAAGTGACGAAAAGAAGAAAAATAGTAAAAAAGAAAAACAGAAGTGAATCTGCTATTCAAAAAAAAGAAGTGAATCTGACATTAAAATACAATAAGTAGAATACTTTGGATGAGAAAATAATAAAAAGATGTTTTGGCAGGGAGGGAAAGATAGTTTTGAGATAAATAAATAAAATCACAGTACTTATTTTTAAGAAGAATGTACTAGTGATACACATGGAATAATACTCCTTTGTGTGTTTAAGCTAATACACCTAAAGAATACTAAATTTAGAAACATACTACTCATACTCAAACATTCCTCTTTCACTTAAAGAACATAAGATTCCTTGATTCAATTAAAGAACAGGAGATTTCACCACTAATAATGCAATTAATAACATTAAAAACACTTTAGTTTTTCTTATCAGAAGTAAAAGAAAATTTAGTTGTAAAAAATTCAAACCCTAACCTTGGACAAAATTCCAAAAAAGGCTTGGCACTATTAAAAAAGCTTTTGCTGGCTCTACATATTTTTAAAAATTTTAATTGTAGTAAAATGTACATAAAGTTCTCTACGCATTTTTAATATGTGTGTGTACATATTTCATTTACTTGGTCTTTTTCTTTTTTGGCAGAACTGGGGATTGAACTCAGGTCCTTGTGCTTGCCAGGGAAGTGTTTATTCCACTGAGCCATCTCCCCAGCCCCTTTTATTTCATTTACTAACCCAGGAATACTTCAGGATCCTCAATTTTTTTTTTATAGTATAAAAAGAGGCATGTTTAAAAACGAAAACTCAAAAGACTAGGAGATTTAGCTTCCTAATTTCTACTCTAACTAGAAGTAATTAGTTAGAGTTGTAATTATTCTAAAGTGATGCTTCAACAGTTTTATTACCTACCTGTGGAGATCTCTTATAGACAGCAACCCTTGTAAACTGCCCGTGATGATGTGTTCTCCAATTATGCACATATCCGATATTTGTTCCTTTAGGACTTGAGACCCCAGATATTTGCCATTTACTGAAAACAGATGTAATGAATTCTTATCCTGCAAAGAATTGATGAGGAAAATTTAATGATCACAACTAGCTCATATTTTATACTGTCAGTTAAAGTTATAACAGCATGATTGAAATTTTGCAATAAAATATAGTTATACTTATTGTGAACAAACAATGTAAGAATAATTTCAAACAACACTAGTAAATAAATGTTAAACAGGATGTCTCACCCTCACCTAAAGGAAAAATAAAACCGCCAGTTCTCAAAATATCCTACATCATCATTATTACTATTATTATTATTAATGATTGGCAGGGTGGTTGGCCTTGAATTTGTGGTAATCTCGAGTGCTGGGATAACCAGCATGCACCACAACAGCTGGCTTAACTCCACATTATTAAAGCAAAAGGATTCTTTTGATGATTTAGAAGCTTTATCATTGAAAAGAAATAACACACAACATTCAGGGTTCAATTATTTATACCCTGATTATGAAAAAAAAATTTAAACTGGCTATCATTTCCACTTATGCTTATGATGTTTCACATAATCAGAAATTATTTTTTAATCATATATCACACAAATAGAAATCCTATAGTAAAGTGAAAATATGAAATCAACAGTAAAGAGTGAACAACTGAATAATGAGAAGAACAACCTCTTATTTATTATTTTTTTTTTCTTTTTATGTATTTGGTACAGGGTCTTACTATGCAGTTCAGACTCATAGTGATCCTCTTGTTTATAGCATGCCCAGTGCTGGGATTAGAGGTGTGTGCCACCACACCCGGATTCATTCTGTGGCTCAGCATGCCCTGGGGGTGGGGCTGGTGCTACATGTGGGACCAGGGATGGAACCCTGGCCCCTGTGCTTGCCAAAGCAGGTGCTTATTCCACTGAGCTATCTCTCAGGCTCTAGAACAAAGTGTTCTTTCTGTGCTCAAACTGCTGTGTATGTGGAAAGGGAAAGATGCTACTGGCACACTATCCCTACTGCATGAAAGTGTCAGGTACCTTAAGGGTAGTCTTTTCTTCAGTGCTGGAGTTGATGACAATTTGTCCTTCCCAAGATATAGCCAAACTAGGAATGGTCAGGGACAGAGAGCTCTCGCAAGGTGGTCTTAGAGTCCTCATGTACTGACCTTTCTTAATGGTATATATAATCACAGTGCCATCCTATATGTAAGAGATAATAAAAAATGAAAACAAAAAGCCAACAAATCCATGAACAGTAATAGAAATAAGAAAATAAAATTGGCTGGATAAAGAAATTGAGGAAAAGAACCAAGAAAATTACTATTTTACCAAGAACACTTATAGCTTAGAAAAATATCAATGCTTACATTTCAGGTAGTATTTTATGTCATAAAATGTCCTCTTAACTAGGAAAATCAATCAAATTACAAAACAATCAAATTTTATTTTATTGCACTTTTACAATGTCCTCTGTAAATATGTTAAAATATGTCCTATGCAAATATATTGGTTTCTTTTACCAATTCCCCAGAAAACTTTTTGAGATATAAATACTACTAAAGAACAAATCATTTTTAAAGGTGAGTTCTTACCCTTGATCCTGATACTGCCATGTCTAGCTCAGTGCTGATGGCAACACTCAGTATCTCATCAGTGTGTCCATAAAGAATCTGAAAGGGTTTAGATGCTAAACCCACAGGAACGCCTCCCTAATATTAGAACAGAAAGGCAAAGATAAAACATTTTCTCACTATTATAACAAAGTTTATAATGCATTTAAACTTTCTAACAAAAAAAGTGATACTGAAATATAGCCAATAAGTTACTTAAAGTGGTACTCATTCTTCTGTTTTTCCTTCAGTTCTTAAACGATTCCTCTAACTTTTGAAGCTCACAAAATCTAATATGAATAGTCTCAATATTGACTATCTTAATTTTTTCAGGTATGTTACTTGCTCTTTTTTTTTTTTTTTTGTCTTTTTGAGACAGGGTCTCACTATGCAGTTCAGGCTGGCCTTAAGCTCGCTTTGTAGCTCAGGCTGGGCTCGAACTCACAACAATCCTCCTGCCTCAGCCTCCCGAGTGCTGGGATTACAGGCATGCGCCACCACGCCCGGCTTACTTGCTCTTTTAATGTGCTTTTTCATTAACTTCAAAGAAACTTTCATTTTACACTTCTGAATATTTTCCCTTTGACATTTATTGCAGTCTCTACTTCAGTGACCCCAATTATCTTCATGATGATTTCTCTTTTCTCCCCATAATTTTATTGAGAAACAAATAGCAATGAGACAGTTTCAAATCAAATTAGTAGGACAGTTTCAATAATTAATACATTGCATATTATTTTCTTAGTGGTTGTTGTACAAGGTGCAGACATGATATACTATTTACAAACACTATTAGAACAGGTCCCTCTATTCACTGAAATTAAGAGAATGTAGCTGTATATCTATCTTAACTATTCTGAAAATACAGATACAAAACGGTCCTTCATTTGTATCCCCTTTTTTGTTTAGTTTTGTCAAATATTATAGGTGTGTGAATACAGGAAAATATTCCCAAATAGTCCAGTAGTCCACAATAGTATTGGGTTTTGCGTATGTCTGGCAGTGTCAGGAGTTGTTGACTTGAGTCTTTTACAGCTCAGCATAATAAATATGATTTTACTTCTTATACTTCGGTTTAATACTTTTCTGCTGGATGGTTAAGACCAAGATAAAGCAAGACCTATGTGACAAGAATTATAGCTTTTGTATCTGATTAAGGTCAGTCAAATCCCCTCAGGATTTATCCTGAGACCCTGTTCTGCAGTTTGTAGATCCTTTGTCAGTGTCAGCCATATGGATGAGTCACAGTCACTGCTTGACCAATTTGCTTTCTGTGAAAGCCTGAGGAGAATGTTTTCTCTCCAAGTGACTCTCCTTAGGCACACTCTACATCCTCAGTCACTTTCCTCTTTGGCTCCATTATCTCCTCAATCAGAAAATTTGGGACACAACTGAGTTGCACGATGTTACAGTACAGGTTCTCATATGTCCTGAGTCTTAATTGACCTTCTCTTTAAGTTTTATAGCTATTATTCTGTTCTTAATTACTGTAATCTTTTATCTTTTTCATGTGTATTTACTTTGGCAGCTTCCATCTTTCTGCCATACTATTAATTTGGAAAATAATCTTTCTGTGTTGGGTTTATTTAAATTTGCAACTAGTTTGTACTCATTTTACTCTCAGTTTGATTCTTCTTAACCTCTATTTTCTTTTTTTCTGTATTTGGTACAGGGTCTACAAGGTGTACAGAGTCTCACTACATAGATCAGACTCATTGTGATCCTCCTGTTTTCAGCCTCCCAAGCACTGGGATTACAGGTGTGCACCACCACACCCAGTCTCAAGCACCATCTCAGCACACCCCAGGGGCAGGGACAGCATAACATGCTGAGGCTTGAACTGTGGCCACTACACTCTGCTGAAGCAGGGGCTTTAGTCTACTGAACTATCTGGCTGGTCCTATGGAACCACTATTTTCATTTCATCTTTGAGCTCCTATTTTGTTGAACCACTGTTCTTACATTCTAGTGATACAATTTTATTGTGAAGAATTTCTCTTTTGTTTTCTTCTAGAAGAAGATTGCTTCATGTCTTTAGCATGCATTATTTGTATATTACTTCATATGCTATACAATGTTTAAATAGTTGATATGTTCTTTTATTCATAATTATCCAACATGACTCTGCCCCACATTCTGTCTGTTTTACACAGTACACAAATTCCTCTGGCACTCTATTGACTGAGACATATTTGTCTTTCTCTTACAAGTGTCAGTCTGAGTGCTTAGTGCACTTTGCCAAATGTTTTACCATTAAGTACGTTCTATATTCCTATATAATTTATTGTTTCTTTTTAAGGGCTACCAGGAATTGAACTCAGGACCTTGCACTTGCCAGGCAGGCACTGTACCACTGAGCTATAATATCCAGGGCCCCTTATTCCTATATAATTTATTTATTTTATTATTATTATTTTTATTTTTATTTTTGGCAGAACTGGGGATTGAACTTAGGCCCTTGCGCTGGTAAGGGAAGTGTTTATTCCACTAAGCCATCTCCCCAGTCCCTTCCTATATAATTTAAATAATTCAAGTTACGGAAAGACTTTCCCCAAGTTCATTTTATAAGGGTTACATATCTCAAATACAAAACATGCTACAAAACATGATAAAAACAATAAAACCTAATTTATTTCAATTGAGAGAAAAAAATTAAAGCAACTAACACATACCATGATTTATGTGGGTTTATTATAAGAATTAAAATGAGGGCTGGGGAGATGGCTCAGTAGAATAAATGCTTGCCTGGCAAGCACAAGGGCCTGAGTTCAATCCCTAGTTCCGCAAAAAAAAAAAAAAAAAAAGAATTAAAATGCTGGGATTACAGGCATGTACCACCATGCCCAGCGAAAATTATGTATCTGTAATTTTTAGTAGTCCCAGGAAAAAAGTAGAAATATTATCATGCTATCAAGAAAGTAAAAAATAATTACCATTTTTCTAAGTTGGACTAAAACACTGAGAGGTTAACAAGGAGAAATTCTGCAAAGTAATAAGTCATAAGGAAAAGAATCTGAAAATAAACCTAGAGGGCTGGTGAGATAGCTCGTGGACTAAGTGCCTACTTAGGCAAGTGCAGGGACCAAAACTTGATCCCCAGTATAACATGCTGTGCCAGCCCTGGCCCAGGTGCACTGAGCTGTCCACTGAGCCCAGGTATAGTGGTGCACGCCGATAATCCAAGCAGTGGGGAGGCTGCAAACAGGAGGCTCACTATTAGTCTGAAATGCATGGTGAGACTCTGTAACAAATACATTTAAAAAAAGAAAGAAGAGAAAAAAAAATGAACCTGAAAAAGAATATGGTGATCAGGACAGAAAATGCTTATATAAAGGAACTCAAAGTAATCATTTGCTGCCAGAGAAACATTCATGACTCCTTCAGAACATCTTAATAGATTCCTCAAAGTAAATTTTAATTGAACCAAGAACATTTTAATGTATCACTACCTGTTGTGTTATTTGCCATATCATACAGGTAGTATCTCTGGAACCAGAAATCAAATGTATTCCACAGTAATCTGTAGCTAAGCAAGTCACAATATCTGTAAGAAAAGAGAATTAAATAAAATGAAATGGTTTGATTTTGTTAGAAGAGAACTGTAAAGTAAATTTTAGTCAATGTTCAAACTTTAATCAAATCAGTTATTCTAGCAGGAAAAAAAAAAAAAGACTGAAAAGCGCTCAAGAAAATGAAACAGGAAAATAACAATGTGAAAGTCACCTTAGAGAACTTTCTTTGAGATTATTTTCTCTTTGAGCATTAGGTATAGTTGTAAGGGATGGGGAATGTTTATGAGACTCTTGGGAGGAGACCAATAGCTTGAAATAAATTTCCAGTTAATTCTGTTAAGCTTCTCTGCCTCTGATCTCTTTCACCTTGTCTTCCCATTAGGAATTACAATTCTACAAAATTTGTGTCCCTTAGGAAAATAGCACATATTATTATTTATAATATAAAAGATATTTTTCCTAAAGTATAAAGCAGTCATGCTAAGTGGTAACAGGATTCATTGGTACAGAATTATCAGCAGACTTCAATTCTTTTCCCTAACAGATTTATTAGAAAAAAAAAAATCTAGAGCCGGGCGTGGTGGCGCAGGCCTGTAATCCCAGCACTTGGGAGGCTGAGGCAGGAGGATTGTTGTGAGTTCAAGACCAGCCTGAGCTACAAAGTGAGCTTAAGGCCAGCCTGAACTGCAGAGTGAGACCTTGTCTCAAAAAGACAAAAAAAAAAAAAAAAAAAAAAAAAAAAAAAAAAAAAAAAAAAAAAAAAAAAAAAAAAAAAAAAAAAAAAAAAAAAAAAAAAAAAA
>PVKA01018461.1:0-18850 GCA_004027165.1 Ctenomys sociabilis | reverse complement strand
AACCAATATTTTACTCTTATATTAAGGTCTCAGATATTAACACATACTAAGTTAAAACACATTCAACAATTTCATCTCTTGTATTTTACTGCTACTATAATAGTAGGACAGTTGCTGCTTTAATGGTGACAAAAGCTTTATTTTTACCAACCAATTTGTATATTTCTTGTACAACTGATTTTTGAAAATATTTAGTCTTAACATTTTATATATACCATGTATAATTTAACTTATATAGTGCTTTAGTATACCTCCAATATATTAGACATTCTCTCTTACAGAAATCATTCAGTATTTATAATCAACTATCAAAAAGCTTACTCAGTTGAAAGGTAAATTTAAATACTTTATGTAGCATATATTACTTTTATAGTTGGGAAAAAAAGGAATTTTTTCTTTTTTGAGGGAAAAGTTGACACTTACCTATATGTCTGATGTTATGTGAGATAATTTTGCCTTTTGTAAGTGACATCACTTGAATGCTATTATCCCAGTGTCCAGCACTGAAGAGCAACTTGGCATCATGTGATACCACAAACAGCTTAGAAGTGAGTTCCAGGCCTGGAGCAAAAGGACCACTTATACTTCGTTGAGTTCTGTAAATATAATCAAATATTAGACTTCCCCTTAAAAGGACACTTAACTAGGATCAACTACTTTTTAAAAAAGTTTCTAAAAAAAGAAATAAAAACCAAGCCCCAAAAGTTCTATTTGAAATATCTATTAATAAATGTAAACCTTTAGCTAATACATTACTATTATTCATACTTTTTATAAAACAAAAAAACAAGTAATCTCAAGGGTTGTTTAAAGAAGTTGAGATTAGTTAGTGAAGGTGTGAAAAATATTTACATCTCGATTTTTGAGCTGAGGAGATAGATCAGTGGCATAAGCACCTGCCTGGTAAGCACAAGGTCCTGAGTTTGATCCATGGTACCAAAAAGAAGTTGTAAATCTTGTCTTTTAAAACCAATTCAATAAACCTGGCAATTTGGTAAATAGCAGCTTTGAAAACAAGTATAAAGACAAGAGGTGATGTTCCAGGACCAGGAAAATAAAAAATAAAACCAGGATCCTCCTATACAAAGTGATAGGCAGGAAATAAATCAGATAAATGCACTAATGAAAATGACTCTTTTCCATTCTAAGCAAGCAGATGGGTTTTATCTGCTTCTAAGTGAAATATCTGTGAGTCTGACCAATCCAGATTCTGCAGAAATACATATAGAAAACAGGGCTAATTCTGGCATTTCAGCCCTAGAATTTTGTTATTTAATATTAATTTGCTGAGAATATGCTTCAGGTAAAAGACAACAGAGAGGTGGGCATAATTGTGCATGCCTGTAATCTCAGTACTCAGAGATAGAAAGATCTCAAGTTTGAGACCATCTTTGGCATCTTGACAAGACCCTGTATTGAAATTAAAAAAGAAAAAAAGGTTGGGAATATACCTTAGTGTGAAGACCCTGGGTTCAATTCCCAATCCTAAAAACCAACCAACCAACCAACCAAGGAAGAAACAAAGAAACAGAGACAGAGACAGATACAATAATACTATGTTCTATGTGGGATAAAAAGGAAAAATATATTACAGTTGATGAAGACATGAAAGATAAAAATCTGATTCTCAAACTTAACACTGTGATTTAACTTGAAAAATATGTGAAAACATTCAGCTAAGAAAACTTAAGACAGAATGTAGTTTTGGAGATGAAAACAAAATAAGGTGAATACTACATCCTTATTATCTAAAACAAATAATAAACCATAAATAGATTAAAAGTACAATTAAATCTACCTCTACTTTCACATGAATCAATCCAGTTATTTTTCCTGGCAATAAGGTATGTGCTGCAACTGCCTAGTCTCATATATTCATTTACTTACTTTGGATTTGTCACAGTTTGATCCTTGATGAATGTAAAGTAATTAGAAATATTTCTGTCATAGGGCAGCCATCCATGGGTTCCAATAACATAGTTCATGCTTACTGTAACCTGATAAAGAACAGATGAAACTCAATTGAAATACTAAAGAAAGTAGCAAAATCAACCAGCTACTTACAGGATGTCAGCATTCCTTATTTAAGGAATGCCATGGAACACAACACTTAAATAAAACTCATCAAATTTTAATGCAAATGAAAAAGCTCTTTATCTTATAGGAAGAAAAGTTGCCAAATACTGTACATCTTTCTTTAGTGAAATTACTTTTCTGTATAATTTCTCAAGGTTTATGAGCACCTATCAGTTGGGATTCAGAGAAAATTCATGATGAAGTCTCTTTTCTTTTTCAACAGATACTTGCTGTGTTGGCCAGACCAGGCTCAAGTGATCCTTGTGCCTAAGGCTTCCAAGTAACTGGGACTTCAGGCACTCAGGCTGTGCCTGGCCTTGAGGACAAGTGTGACCGTAAAAATCTGACATTTAATATGTATCACTTAGAATACAAATCAGATATAGAATTTATGATGAATTGTTGAAGTCTCACTGAAATGAGTCAAAGTAAATATTTTCTTTTGAACAGGAAAAGCTTTTTCCTTGTTGATTACAAATGTAATACCAACCTCCATTCAGGTAACTCTAAAAAATATAAAGTCTAAAATTGAAAATCACAAGAAATCCACTAACAAAAACTGATTATTTTTTGAAATATTTTTCTAAGCAAACACAATATACACAACTGTACAAATAGATCTAACTCTGGAACTCTACTGTTTACAGTGCTATATTCCATTTTCATTCTATGTGACAAAATTAGATTAAGACAGACTTAGTGTGGTCTCTAGATACTTTACTTGCTAGCTACCCAAGCTCTGTGACTCTGGCCAAGTTACTTCACTCTTAATTTCTTATCTGTAGGAAGGAAATGATAATAGTCCCTATATTATAGAATTTCAAGGTGGATTAAACAGAAAAATCATGTAAAACACTCTTAAACTGCTCCATAAATATGCTATAATAAATTCTGTATTCTCATTTTATGGCTTTATAATAGTTTTAATATAAGATCTTATACCCTGTTTTTCTTTTTAATACTTCTGTGTTATTTTTCCATGGTCTTTCTTCCAGATAAGCTTTAGAATTAAAGTGAAACTACGAAAACAGGAAAATATGTATTTCATCAAATCTATAAAATTTTATTATTTCAAAAATAGCCTTTCTGTTTTGATAGTACTGGTATACTGAGGAACTGAATCCAGGGTCTTTGCACTGAGATATATTTCCAGTCCTTTTGAGATAGGGTCTCATTAAGTTGCCCATGCTGAGTTCAAATTTGTGATCCTACTGTCTCATCCTTCCAGAATACTAGAGTTGCAGATGTATGGCCCCATGCTCAGCTCAAAAAAGTGTTTAGAGAATCTTATTTCCTCACTTTTTGCTGAGCTATAATGGATACAGACATGACAGTGTGCAAAAGGATAAGCATCAACTTACCAGTAACTCAGGGCTGCCTTGAGAAATAAAAGAACGAGACTGATTTTGGGGGACAATGGCCTTTAATAGTGGAATTCCATCACTAATTCCCTATAAAATAAAAGAGTTTTAGTGGCTTTGTTCATTAAGTACAAAGATGAAAACTTTTGTTTCTGCGAGGACATAGCATTTTGCTATATGATGAATATAACCAAGTTAATTTAAAATGTAGCAAAGGAATTATGCACAATGTATGGCATCTAAAACCCATTACATGTATTTTACTCCTCTTCTATTAAAGACGTGTATTTGAAGGAGTAGCAATCGCTTAAAAGAACCAATGACTACAACCTTTTCTTTGCCCTTGCTATGATGATATGAATATAAAGTAGAAAATATAAATCATAAGAGTACACTTCTCACTGTGCATGGTGGCAAAAGCCTGTAATTCCAGTATTTGCGAGGTTGAGGCAGGATAATCTCTGTGAGTTCATCCTGAGTGGCTGGGATTACAGGTATGGACCACCATGCTCAGCTAACTAAGGCATATTCTCATTACCACACAATATTATTATTAGAAAATAAACTACCTCTTAGAAAAATGTCTATTATCTTATTACAATGTGATAGAGGAAATTCTTTGATGTGATAATTCACAAGGGATACCTAATACTTACTAAATAAATAACATGATTGTGTATGCATCATGTATCAAATACTGGTGTAAGAACTTTATAGGAACTAAATAATGAATTATAAAATTCACTGCAACTCATGAAATTTATGTTAATATTTTTCTCTTTGCATTGTGAGTTTGAAGGGAATACCTTGTATATGAATAGGACTAAATGACAACAGTATCTGTAATTCCAGTATTTGGGAGGTTGAGGCAGGATAAACATATTTATTAAGTCCTTGTTGTCTCCACTTCCATTTTCATCACCATTTTAATACCTTTTTAAAAAGTGAGGCTTTTCCATGGGCCTATTTTCCCATGAGTGTACAGAGCAATACCTTTCATGGTGATGACAGAGGCTACTATAATCAACAATGATACCCAAGGAGAGCCACTGTGTCCTTTGTTCTGGTCAGATACTGCTCTTGGGGAAAGCTACCATGTGGGATAGTGAATGCAGGACAGACAATTGTACCATAGCCCCTGCAGATGGAATTTACCATGTGTTATCATATAAAAACAATGTAGAAATGATTAGGCAGATGAAAGTAACTTTACCTTCATTATAAATAAATATATCATTTCATCAGATTAGGAATCAAAAGTTTTATGAGTTGCTTTATGTGTAGTGAAGACAAATAGCAGCCTCAGACTTTAATATTTAGAAATTCCTGCTTCCAAGGTTGGCCTTGCTCACATCTGAAGATTTGGATGGCAGCTGTACACACTGATATAAAACTTTCCCTCAATGACAAGGGTGGCTCACTATTCCAATGTGGAGTATACTAACAACATACTCTACAGTGAACAATGACATTTTTTTCTGGAGTCTGAAATTTTTATATTCCAGGATGAAGAGTATATATGTGACCAGCTCCAATAAAAGCTTTAGGCACTGAGTCTTTAATGAGCTTCTATGGCAGATGGAAACATGTTTTCACGTTTTATCCTAGAAGAGTTCAGCATGCCTATAAAAGCATGGGAGAGGTCTCCTCAGTGCTTATGCCTGTCTTCTTCCTGGCCTTCTCTCACACACCTTGTACTTTTGTTAATGTCATTTTACATTTCTCCACTGTAATAAATCTTAGACATGAGTATAAGCATATGTTGGTTCCAGAGAAGTTTTGTGAAAATTACTATCTGGGAATGTTTTTCTGGCTCCCCAACATATTCTGGAAATTATTAATGGTTTCTGAGAATTATAGATTCTGAGTAAGCAACTGACTTAGGTACTTTTGGAAAATAGCTAACTCTGCAAAGTTTGTACTATGAAACTCTAATTTACTCTAATACAACTCCAGGAAAAGAGCGACAGAAAAAAAGTGCTCTGATAACATGTAAAAACATATCCACATTAGAATATATGGGGCTCAGAGGGGGTATAGCTCGGTGGTAGAGCATTTGACTGCAGAATATATGGGGCTCACTACAATATTTTTCCTTTGTTTATTTTTGTAGTACTAGGTACTGAACTAGGAACCTTGCACTTGCCAGGCAGGTGCTTATGCTGCTGAGCTATATTCCCCAGCCCAACATTTTTCATTTGAATAAAATAAGCTGTATTATACAGCTTGAGGCCAACTTGAGCTGTATTATAAATATCATAAAACTATTTTGTACTCAAATTTTCAAAAATCTTTGTAACACTTTCTTTCTGTATGTCAGTGGTAAGCTGAGAATGATTTTTATTTATTTGCTTGCTTTTTGAGACAGGGTCTTGCTATTTAGCTCAGGCTAGCCTTGAACTCACTATATAGCATGGGCTGGCCTCACGCTCAGAGTCATCTTCCTGTCTCAGCCTCCTGGGTGCAGGTATTATAGGTATGTACCACCACACCTGGCTAATTTCTGAATTTGTAGGTGTTCATTTTAAGTGGTTATATTCAGTGATGGCAAACATCTTAAGAGTTTTCAATGATACAAACAGCCCACTGCAACATACATACCATAGGTTTGCCACAAGGTTTATACCTGTCCTACACAGTACCCTTGATTTTACCTCATGGTCTATGGTATTGGGTGAGAGACTGTTTACTCTGTGCACATTTTTAAACTATTCTTACCAACTTTATAACTTCTCTACCTTTCTTTTTGCCAAAATATTATTTTACCTGTCATGGTCAAATTTATAGGTATAAATTCATTTTGTAAGCACATTCTGAATTATTTGAAGTATTTCAATATGCATATTTAAACATTTGAATTTTTAAATTTAAATTTGAAGATATTTTTTAGGTTTTGCTGAGACAAGGTCTTACTATGCAGCTCAGGCTAGTGCTAAACTCATTAGGTAGCCCCAATTGGCCTCAAGCTCCTTAGGAGTGCTGGGAGTACAGGTGTGCACTACCATGCCTGGCTGAAGGTACTATTACAACATTAACTACTATTTTACTTGACTAGTCTTTCTGTAACACTGTGAATTACTGGGCCATGTATGTTTTTTGTTTTTATTGTAGTCCTGGGGATTCATCTAGGACCTCACACATGTAGGCTTAAAAATAATCTACCAATCAGTTATATCCCCAGCACTTGGGCTTTATTTTATAGATAAGCAGACATCATAATTAAGAACTATTAAAGCATTAGTTCTCTCTATATATAATTTCAATTGCTACCAAAAGTATTTTAGATCAAATTATTTGTTCTTTGTTAGGAAAACATGAAGTAGAAGAAAGTAAGCTAAGAGAGAAGCAGTTTTCACATTACTACCCAGCAACAAACAAAAGGCTTTAATAATCTTTTCCTTTTTTTTTTTTTGAACTGGGAATCAAAATCAGGATCTTGCGCATGCCAGGCAGGTGCTTATGATACTGAGCTATCTCTCTGGCTTCCAATAAAAATGTTTTCACCAAAATTCAGGAACAGATTATAATGGTATTAACATACTACTATGAATTAAATTATATAACACTTCCATTAAAGAAGAATATGAACTTTAAGGTGTAAAGAATTCAGAGAAAACCATTTGATACTATGCAACTAGATATTACCTCTATAAAAAAAGACTTGAGTTCAGGAAGGTGTTGAAATAGGTTTAGGGTTGAAAAGTCTGTTTTGGTCTGCTTCTGTACTGCTTCCTCTGCTGTTAATCTAGGAGGGTGTGGTTCCTTGGAAATAAAGATAAGAAGAAATTTTGTCACTGTATTAAAGCACCTCTTGTTGAATCTCTTCACACATTCTGGTTCTGACTACCAGAGACTGCATCTCATGCCTTGTCCACAGCTCTAGTCTTGGGTCATCTCACTCCACCCACAGTATATATTCTCATTTCTATGAAACTCCAGGTCTACAACTTGGAAGTTTTTCTTTTTTTTTTTCTTTTTCTTTTTCTGTATTTTGGGGAAGTGTCTACGGGGTGTTCAGGGTCTCACTACTAGAAGGACTCCTAGTGATCCACCTGTTTACAGCCACCACACCCAGTCTGAATTGCCCTTTCAGCACACCCTGGGGCGCACCCCCTCAAGGCAGACCTGGGGATTGAATGGCTTTAATCTGCTGAGCTATTTGGCCGTCCCTCCTTTATTTTTTCCCCTTTTTTTCTCTTCTGGAATTTTTTCTTAACTGATATCTCTAGCAAATTTCTAAGTTATAATAACTATTCTTTTATTATTTTTTTTGTAAAATTAATTTAGAATTTTGTCTTCAAATGAGGATTATATGCAGCTGCTCATGGTCTTCCTAACTCATCCAGGCCATCGATATCTTAAAGCCAAATATAAGTCTTGCTCATTTTTGGATATTTCTTGACATCTAGAACAGTACCTTAAACATGGCAGATACCTAAGAAATGTTTGGTAAAATTAGATGCATTGCTTAAAATTTATAATTAGAGCGAATCTTTAATTCTTGGATAAGATTGAAAAATAAATATGTAAGTGTAAATATATAATGTAAGTCAGATACTGTTGCATACTTTTCAAATAAGTAATTATTTTTCTTTAACTTTGCTTAAAGAAAAGTTACAGACATAGAACCAGTCTTATTAAGAAGCAAATACAGCAAATTAATATTCCAAAATCAGAACAAAGAATAGAATGCTATCTAAATGAAAGATTCTTTCGTCTTTACAAAATGTTAAGATTGCTGGAAAAAGATATAGTTTCAGCTACATAAACATTTAGTTCTTATTAAGTATCACTCATTTTATTTTAGTTTAATTTTGAAGGACTGGGGATTGAACATGGGGCCTCGTGAATGCTAGGTGAGTGCTTTCTTGCTGAGCTACCTTCCCAGTCTTTTTTTTTTTTTGTATTTTAGGACAAGGTCTATAGGGTCTACAGGGTCTCACTGTGTAGATCGGACTCATAGTGATCTTCCTGCTTACAGCCTCCCAAGTGCTGGGATTACAGGCTTGCACTACCACGCCCAGTTTCAATTGCTGTCTCAGCACATTTGGGGTGTGGGGCCCAAACTGCAGGCCTGGGATTGAACTCCCAGCCTTTGTGTCTGCCTAAGCAGGAACTTTAATCAGCTGAGCTATTTGGCCAGTCCTCCCAGTTCTTTTTATTTTGACATAGTATCTTGCTAAACTGTCAAGGTGGCATCAAATGTGAGATTCTTCTGCCTCACCTTCTCTAGAAACTGGAATTATGTGCATGTACCACAGTGTTTGGAATATTTAATAATTTGAATTTATTATAATTTGATTCTCAAGACTTTCAATTCAAAATAATCACCACCTCTTTTGAGCTGATTTTAGCAACTAGAATTTTTACAGATGGAGGGAATCCTAATAAAAAGATAGTTTTAATGGCACATAGTATTTTGTACTCAGTTTCTCTTATCTCAGAAACAATACAGAGTGACTGATTTTTTAATGAAGTATTAATCTTTATGTGCGGCTAGGGGTCACAGCTCAGTGGTAGAGTGCTTGCTTTGTGTGCATGAAACCCTGGCTTCAATTTCTACAACTGAGAAAAAGAAAAAAGGAATAATCAATTAAAGCTATTTCCCTTTTTTTTGGAGAGTGTCTCACTGTGTAGTTCAGGCTGGGCTCAAATTTGCAGCAATTATATTGCCTTAGTCTTTAAAGTGATAGGATTACAGGTAAGTACATTATGCCCAGCTAAAGATATTTACTTTTTAAGTGATAAAATAATTATTTTCTAAATTCTGTATAGTAATTCTTAAAAAATGCTCTGAAATCATTAAAGTCCTTAAAATAATGGCAGTATTAACAATTCAATCTTAGAATTAAGGGGCATGGAGATAGTTCAGTGGCATACGCGTGTGCCTGGGAAGCACAAGATCCTGAGTTCGACTCCTAGTGACCCTATCACTGGAGGGGGGGGAAGGGCTGGCCAAATAGCTCAGCAGATTAAAATGCCTGCAAGCAGCTGCAGGGGGTGGGGATTTGCTCCCAGGCCTACCTGCTGGGCCCACCCTCAGAGCATGTTGGGAGGCTATCAACTGGAAGATCACTGAGTCTGATCTAGTAGTGAGACCCTGAACAACCCTGTAAACCCTTCATTACAAAAAAAAAACCTTAAGATTTAATTTGTCAATAATTTATATGATTTACCTTTAACAATTGACAAGGCGTTTGTCCAAAATTATTAATCATTCCTTCTAAGGCTTTTCGCTCCTTTTCATCTGTTAAAGCATCTAGATCCACAGCCCCTAAAAGCAGAAATAATCCACTCACTAGAGGGTAAGAGCAAATCAGCAAGCTACATCATTAATATTAGACCTAGCATGGATACGTTTATTTTTATTTATTTTTTTGGCAGAACTGGGGATTGAACTCAGGCGCTTGTGCTTGCCAGGCAAATGCTTATTCTACTGAGCCAGCTCCCCTGCCCCAAAGAGGATTTTTTTTTTTTGATAAGTTTATTTTTAACAAAACATTTTTGAGCTCATAACATTATAAAGAGGTAATTTTCTAAAAACCACTATTAACATAATGATAAATACCATCCATTAAGTAATTAGTATTCTTTGAAAGTTTGTTAGAATATAAATTGTATTCATACTACATATAATTTTAGGTTTCTCCATGAAAAGTTCAAACAAGGGTAATACACAAAAGCACTGCTTTAAGTTATATCTTAAAACAAAGTTTGGGGAAGGCAATATTCTTGTTTATTGATTATACACAGTCACACTTAATATGGATCATCACATGGCTAGTAGTTGGCAAACGGAAAGTCCAAGCTCTCAATAACCATCTAATACTGCTTTATTAACACATCTGTTACCTCAATGGATATAGGGAATGTGTCTTTATCAAAAATCACAAGGAGTCTGCTCAAATTCAAGTACTAAGTTCACACTATTCACAAAATTTAAAATACTAGCTCTAATTAGGATTTAGAAGGGGTCTGGGGCATCACACAGTGGCAGAGTGCTTGCTTTACATGTACAATCCCTAGCACCATGAGAGAAAGAGAAACAGGAAGGAAGGGAGGGAGGGAGGGAGAGAGAGAGAGAGAAGGAGAGGGAGAGAACTACTTTTCAGCTTTGTAACGTGCTAAGAAATTTGATTCTAAGAACCAAGTGATTAAATCTGAGGAATTTTATTCATGATTCTAGAGTACTTCTTTCAAAGTGTGCTAATAATTTAACAAGAATATTTAATGTAAGATCTGAATAAAAGGGTACATATGACAGATCAAAAATTTTGACACCAGTCATTGGCATTTATAATTAGATTTGCATATGCACAGTTTACTATTACCAAAAAAAGCAGCAGCATCTTAATTCTTCAAATAGAACTATTTTGTTAGCTAGGTGTGGTGGTATACACTGTAACTATAGCACTTGAGACTGAAGCAGGAGGATCTTGAATTTAAGGAAAACTCAGACAACTTAGTAAAAGAACATGTGACAAAACAAAAAAAGAAAAAGGGACACAGGTCATTGCAAAGGCACTGCATTCAATTCTCCAGTAACACTTAAAAAACAAACAAAAAACAATAAAAAAGAGGTTTTGTTAGTGTGGTTTTCCACATATTAAATAGGCTCAAAATATGTGTAATCATATCCTGGACAGTACTTTCAAATAATGCAAAAGAAAATGTTCTTTTGTTTTACCTTCATAACTACAGTAATAGAAAACATTGAGTGCTTCCACTGCAGCTGGCCCCCTCTGTTTATAGCCAAAAATCAGATCTATCCATTCATGAAGATGAGCAGAAACATATTCAGATTCCTAGAAAGCAACAAATTCATTAATATAAATATTTTTCTAACTACAATAGAAACCTAAGGTCTTAAGAGCAAATGAAACATTTCCACACAGATCTGTCCATATATGATTTTCTCAAAATCATTTTTTATTTTAAAATTTAATTTTTTAAAATGTAACTTTATTAAGACATCTCAAACACCAGATGCATGGCAATGTACACTAGAATCATATGATTTTCTACTATAATCTAGCTATTTTCAAAATTTATTTTTTATTTTTTACTAGTATATGTTTGCAGTACATAATTACAGTCACGGTGGGAAGCTGGCATGCCTATATAACACATCTTAATTCTTTTTACTTCCTCTTCCCCCTTCAAAATCATTTTGATACCCAGTTTATAGTACTTGTAATGAATTTTCAAATCTACTATAATGTCGGTTATCATACTCATTGTGATATATCTCGAGTGAAGAAAGAAATAAATAAGCTAATAACAACCCAAGTATCTGTAAGAATTACTAAAAGCTATGGGATGCATCTTTGTGGTACAATTAACATTGAAACAGTTTTGTAGAACTTTATAATTGTCTTTTTCTATTTTTTTTGGTGCAGGGTCTCACTATGCATGCAGCCCACATTCATAGTGATCTTCCTGCTTTTTGCCTCCCATGTGCTGGGATTACAGAGGTGCGTCACCGCGCCCGGATTGCATTGCCGGCTCAGCGCACCCGAAGGCGGGGCCGGCGCGGCTAGGGGAACCAAGGATCGAACACTGGTAGAACTTTATAATTGAAGGAAAAAGAAAATTTAAATTGAGGGAAACAAAAAAATCACATTGAAGTGAAACAAAAATAGCTGCAAGAAAAAAAGAAAAAGAAAAAGAAAGCTGAAAATCACCCCCATCACTCATTTACCCAGCAAGATGCAGGCACATTAGCAGCAGAGACTTTATAGAGCACAGCAATGATGGCCTGCCTGACAAGGGTGAGAGAGTTGCTACTAGAGACAGGAACAAAGCGGCTCATGCTTTAGTCTACAAAAGATGGAAAGGGCGCCTTTTTTTTTTTAAACAAGAATGAGACTTTAATTAGTTCTGAGTAGAGTTTATAGCACTAAGAAATAAAGGGTTCTTAACAAACATATTTACATATGGACATCTGATTGATATGAGGCATTACCCCATACACATATTTTCTTTTTTTCTCAGTACACAGCATTTACACACAAGAGTCACTGCTGTCTGAAGAGAATGAATTACAGGAAGGCTGTTTAACAGATTGAAAATTTTTAGTGTACATATATACATTCTATATGAAAACAGATTGAGCTTTTGAATTGGTAGATAGAAGGCAACTCTACCAAATACTAAACTCCCCACATGAATGTACAATTCCACCACTTCTACTTGCATGCATGACATATTAATAGTATTTAAAGGTTAACGAGGCACTTTGTGGCAACCACAGCTATCATTATGAACATGCTGTACAAATTTTCTAGAACTAAACATGTAACTTGTACCCTACTTTATTTTTAAAGCTGAAATATTTGTTGCTGCTGATAAACTCTACTTAAGATTATAACTTCTGCCATTGTGAAGAATGATGATGCTGTTCAATTACCCTTTGATAATTGTGGCAAAATATCCAAGAGCAGTTACAGAGGATTTGTGATGGTACAGCGAAGGACACTTTTTTTTTTTTTCTTTTTGAGACAGGGTCTCTATGTAGTTCAGGCTGGCCTTAAACTCACTATGTAGCCCAGGCCAGACTTGAATTTGTAGTAGTCCTTTACCTGAGCCACTCAAGTGCCAGGATTAAAGGTGTTTCACACCACCTTTGTTTCCCAACTGGCTTCTTTTGGTTACATAAAAGAACACATGGGAGGTATAAGACGGGTTAAAAATGAACTATTTTTTTCATTTCATGAAACATTTAAGCACATAGTTGTTTTTTTAAACCATAGTTTGAATGAGAGAGCTAAATCTTGCTGGATTTAAAAATAAAAGTATTTTTCATTCTCAAAATCTGCATACAGAAGGATGTTCAAAATGATAAGTGGCCTCAGATAATGATTAAATCAGAATAGCAGTTAAGATGAGAACACATCAAAACTGTGGCTGGACTGGCAGGAAGACGCTGGGAGTTTGAGACCAACCTGGGCTACAATGTTAGTTCAAGGCCACTGTGAAGTGCATAGAGAGACCTTGTCTCAAAAAGACAAAACAAAAATCTATAGCTGGAAAGCCGGGCGTGGTGGCGCATGCCTGTAATCCCAGCACTAGGGAGGCTGAGGCAGGAGGATTGTTGTGAGTTCGAGACCAGCCTGAGCTACAAAGTGAGCTTAAGGCCAGCCTGAACTGCACAGTGAGACCCTGTCTCAAAAAAAAAAAAAAAAAAAAAAAAAAAAAAAAAAATCTATAGCTGGAGATCCATCTGAAGTGGGGATTTTTCCTTAGTAGCATTTCCATGTGTCCCAAAGTTGAAAAGAGACTATTATTTTTTTTACTTTTATTTTTGTTTTATTGAACTACAAATATCAATGAGACAGTTTTAAGATACCCTGACAGGATGGATTTCATAAATTAATACATTGCAAACTGTTTTCATAATGTTTTGGTATCATAGAAGGTGCATACATGATATTATACTTACAGACATTATTATACTGTATGTCTCTTTATCAGTAAATTAAGAGTGTGGCTGCCGGGCATGGTGGCGCATGCCTGTAATCCCAGCACTCGGGAGGCTGAGGCAGGAGGATTGTTGTGAGTTTGAGACCAGCCTGAGCTACAAAGTGAGCTTAAGGCCAGACTGAACTGCATAGTGAGACCCTGTCTCAAAAAAAAAAAAAAAAAAAAAAAAAAAAGTGTGGCTGTTTGCGTATCTTATTTTTTATATCTGAGTTACATCAAAGATTCAATAATTAATACTTTCTACCTGGTTATTTTCCTAGTGGTTGTCCATAGTACTAGAAGCCAACATAATATCCTGTCCAACCACCATTAGTGCAAATCTTGCCTCTCGTAGGATTATGTAGAAGCATGGCATTATCTATCCAAACTATACTGTCTATACACACACATCGTGATTCTTCCTTTCTATACCCCTTCCTTTGTCTACACCTGTCAAAGATGGGCACTCCATTGTCATTCAACTAATTTAGGTGCCTGAATTCGACAACACAATCCAACACAGTCCATTCCACAACAATATGTGCGTTATCCGAAGAAGTTGTTGACCATAGCCATTTACAGCTCAACTTATTATTATGGCCCCACGTTATATACCTCATTTTTATACTTTTCTGCTGGATGGTTAAGACCTAGATAGAGCAAGACCTATATACCAACACATGTACTTTATGTTTCTTATGAGGTCAGTGAAGTCCCCTCAGGGTTTATCTTGTAGTCCTGTACATTATTCTGTAGATCCTTTGTCGGTGTCATCCATGTGGATGAGTCACAGCCAATGCTTGACCAGTTTGTTCTCTGTGAGAGCCTGAGAGAAAGTTTTCTCTCCATGTGACTCTCCCCAGGCACACTATAGATCATCAATCTCTTTCCTCTGTGGCTCCATAATCTCCTTGTTCAGAAAATTTGAAGCTCAACTGAATTTCATGATGTTGCAGTACAGGTTCTCCTATGTCCTGAGTCTTGGCTGACCTTGAAAGGATAGGGCCAAAATGTTGGCTGGCCTTGTGGCTCTTCTATTTCTCTAATTTTGATCTGTGAACTTAGGTTGTTAACCATCCAGAAAAAAGTTGATTAGTATCCTGCAGCATATGCCACTCACTTTGCCTTATCTGACTCAATTGATTTTAGTTGTTGTTGTATGTTTCCATTTGTATTTCTGCTTTTCTCTTCTTATACTAGGGAGACTATCCAATATTTACACATGTGTGTCTGGTTTATTTTACTTGTGAGTATATGTTCAAGTGGCATCCACTTCAGTATAAATGCTTCAAGCTTATCATTCTTAATAGCTGAGTAATACTCCATTATATAGAAATACCACATCTTTTTCAACCATTCCTCATGTGATAGACATCTTGGTTGTTTCCAAGATTTTGCTATCACACATTGTGCTGCTATAAACATAGGTACACATATATCACTATGATACAATGTTTTCAGTTCCTTTGGGAAAATTCCCAGTAGGGGGACAGCAGGCTTGAATGGGATTTCCAGTCCTACTCTTTTGAGGAGTCTTCACACTGACCTCCACAATGGTTGTACCAGTCTACATTCCCACCAGCAGTGGTGAACTGTTCCCTTTTCCCCCACAAACTCTCCAACATTTGTTGTTGGTTGATTTCCTTATGATAGCCATTCTTTCTGGAGTGAAATGGGATCTCAGTGTTGTTTTTATTTGCATTTCACGGATGACTAGCGATGTGGAGCATTTTTTCATATATTTATTTGCTTCTTTAATTTCATCCTCTGAGAAGTGTGCATTCATCTCAGATGCCCATTTCTGAATTGGGTCTTTAAATTTGAGGGCCCTGTTATATCTTAGTTCTTTATATATTCTAGACAGCAGACCTTTGTCTGATTGCTTATTAGTTAGGATTTTTTCAAAATTTGTGGGTTGTCTTTTCACTCTGTTGATAATTCCTTTTGACATACAGAAGCTCCTTAAGAAGAGTTGGTCCCAGTTGTCGATTCTTTCAAGTGCTTCCCATGCAAATATATGTAGACACTATTATTTTTTAAAAATTTATATTATGTTTTTATTTATTATATATAATACACACATATATTGAATTTATGTATCACTTTACTTTTACTTTCATCTACACAACCAAGATTTGTTGGTTACTGTGTACTCATAACTAGAATGGAGACTTTGGTCCTTCATTTATATCACCTTTTGTTTAGTTTTGTCAGAGATGGATATTCCATTGCCATTTAAATATTGTAGGTGAGTGAATTCAGCAAAATAATCTAATATAGTCCAGTAGTCTATAATAGCAGTGGGTTATCCATAGGACTGGCAATGTCAGAAGTTGTTGACTTGAACCTTTTATAGCTTAGCATATTGATATAGCTTTATGTTTCATACTTCATTTTTATGCTTTTCTGCTAGATGGTTAAGACCAAGATAAAGCAAGACCTATATAACAAGAAATGTAACTGACAGGGTCAGTCAAATCCCCTGAAACCCTGTACTGCAGTTTGCAGATCCTTTGTCAGTGTCAACCATGTGGACGAATCACGGCCATTGCTTGACCAATTTGCTCTCTGAAAGCCTGAGAGAATGTTTTCTCTCTAGGTGACTCTCCTTAGGTGCATTATACATCAATCACTTTCCTCTGTGGCCCCATAATCTCCTTGATCAGAAAATTACTGAGTTACAGGATGTTCAGTACAGGTTCTCTTATGTTCTGGGTCCTCACTGACCTTGTGTGGCTAGGGCCAAAATGTTGGCTATCCTTGTACCCCTTCTTTTTCTCTAATTTTTGTTCTGCAAACTTAAGTTATTAACCCTCCAGAAGAGAAGCTTAATGATATTATTACCCTGTAACATAGGCATTGAGCTTAACCACCATCTGTCTGAATATTAAACATCTTAGACATTACATGGAATAAGTATTTTCCATCAAGTATGGATATGTTAAACTGAGACATTTATTTATTTATTTATTTATTTATTTATTTATTTATTTATTTATTTATTTATTTAGGCAAACCAGGGATTGAACTCAGGCCCTTGCACTTGTCAGGGAAGCGCTTATTCTACTGAGCCATCTCCCTGGCCCAAGAATATTATTTTTAAAGTAACATGGAATGGTTGATTTCTCTCAAAATAAGAATTAACAAGATTGAAGTTTTAAAAAGGAATTACACTAATTTAAGTTAAAAGTGATAAAAACTGTTCAAAAAAAGAGAGACCTTTGGCTTCCAACTTAGTATGGATAGGTAAGAAGATGACAAAAAATACCATAGTCATGTGAACAAACATCTTTTTTACAGTAAAGAGTGATTCAGAGAGGGGGAGCATCAAGGGCAGATTGATGGTCACTGAGTGCCACTCTTGAGAAATAGGATTGGGTCCTCATAAAACATTTCAGAACATATTTGTACTGGAATTCTGAATTGTAATGGATCAGTGGCTGCAGGCGCCTCCTGCTTTCTTCTCTGTTTTGAATAGTTCTCCTGTCCTACTTAGAAGCAGATACGTTTTCTCCTTATTTCAGGCTTCAGATTCAAGAGAAGGAGCCACTTGTTTCAGTCATATTTATATCTGACTGAGATATCAAGTTCCTGGACTTTGAGACTCTAACCCTAATGTAGAGATAAACAACCTACCATCCAGGTGTCAAATCTGATCTGCTGCCACATCTGTAGATTAGTAGTAGAAGCCATTCACATATTTGCTTTTCTATTACAATGGTAGAGGTGAGTGTCTCAGGCTTTGCTATTTACAAATCCAAAGTGTTCACTACCTTGCCCTTTACTGGAAAACCCTGACAATTCCTGATTTAATGGGACTGGGGTATGTCTTGAGAGAAAATGAATACATTTGCTTATAAGAGGAATATAAATATCTTGGGGTTAAAGGGCAGACTTTACTGAATTACAGAAAGCTGCAAATATTTTTAACTTTTATCATGAAGTGGAGTTTACTTTCTTTCCTCTTGATTCTATAATCAGTTGTTAACTACCACAGGGTGGCAGAAGTGATGTGATTATAATCCAAAGCCTTAGCTCTTAGTCTGGTGGTGGTGTGCCTCTGTGATTCCAGCACTCAAGATGTAGTTCAGGGATCCCAAGAACAAAATGGATCCTTTTTCATTTCTTCAAGGGTAAAGCTTTGAATTTTTTAATATTTTTTTATTTTTTGAGACAGGTTCTTACTGTATGTGTGTCATCAGACCTGGATTATTTGCATAACTCTTACTTGCAGTACATAAAGACTACAGTATTGTATTGTACAATCAGCACAAATTGCAGCTGTGTATAATGAAGGTGTACTATACAACAAATAGATATTGAGGTTTTATAATGAAGATGTACAGAAATGTACCACAAAAAGACAGGTGGTAAGTCCAAGTGGCAGGTCTGAAGTCTGAACCTTGTTGTAAATTCAAAGTTACTAAATAAACAGGTTGTTAAATCAGGAATGTCTGTACAAGTTGGGTATCTCCTATCCAAAATACCTGGGAATAGAAGTATTTGGTGTGAGTTTTACTGGTAATTGAAGCCAGAGGTACTGTACTCTATCACTAAGTTATATCTCTAGCTCTTTTTAAAATGTTGAGACAGAGCCTTTCAAAGTTACTCAGGAAGAACTTGAACTTGCAATTTTCCTGCTTGATTTTCCTTCAGTGCTGGAATTACAGGTGTGCTATCACAACAGACCCAGCTTGTTTTTGTTTGCTGAAATAAAAACATTGCCCAGACTGATGTCAAACTCCCGGGCTGAGGGGAAATTTCTGCCTCAATCTTTCGAGTAGCTGAAAATATACGAACATGCTCCCATGCCTAGCTCGGATTTTGGAATTCTTTAAGATTTTGGAATATTGCATAGACTTGACCAGCTGAGCATCTCTACTCCAAAAATCTTGAAACCATAATGCTAAGTGAAATGCAGAAGATTAAATATTGCTTTTTTTTTTTTTTTT
>PVKA01018460.1:29601-43907 GCA_004027165.1 Ctenomys sociabilis | reverse complement strand
TTTTAGGCAGAGTATCACCATGTTTCTCATGCTGGACTTGAACTTAAGTTCCTTCTGCTCAGCCTCTCTCAGTGCTAGGATGACAAGGCTGCACTACTGCCCAGCAAGGAAGCCTTCATGAGAAGCTACCCTGAAGTTGAGTCTTAAAAAGGAAGGGACAGAGTTCAACATGGCTGAATCCGGGGAACAGATTCTTCAAGAGTTGCTGTCAGAACTTAAAACAGATCAGTTTGAAATGAGTAAGACAAGAGCTATTGTAGTCATTGATGATTATAGACCCTTCTCTCATGGAACCTACCAGTAAACTTTGTAGGAAAAAAATGGCTTCCTTATTACAGTAATTTTAAAGTCATTTCTCCTGGTGGACATGGGCTTTCCTTTGTTTGCACTTTTTCCAAAAATGCAAGTAAGCCAGAGCCAGAAGGCCCTTGTCTGTCATTTCTCACTTCCATTTGCCCTCACTTGAGTTACTTAATTTGAGTACGAATCAGGTGAGCACTTGCCACACACCCAATTCTCTACTCCTAAGCATAAGAGCCTATACTCAGTGTGAAGGAAAGTTGGCTACCCTCAGCAATTCAGTTGTCACTTCCAAAGGCTAAAGGATCAACCTGAGCAGTGCTGTTGTCATTGTGACCAGGAAAGGAAGCCGTAATCATATACTACAGAATGGCTGCTCCGTATGATGAAGCTTCAATTTCCATTTTAATGGGAAAATGTTGATTCAGGAGAACAAAGGCAGATTTCTGAATTATGTCTTCTCTCTTAATAACTGGACATGCAACTAGAATTGACGTACTGTTTCTACTCTCATTTTGGTGATGGGCTTTGACCAGGGCCATTGTGTTGACTGAGGCCTAATCTTCTTAGTGCTTTCTTCTCTGTCCCCTCTGTTTTCCTCCTTCTGAATGAGATGTTAGTATGTTGGGCATATCTCAAATGAACTGACAATTCGGGTTTTATCTGTCCCCCAATTGAGCTTCTCAAATCCCTTATCTCGTGCTCAACAGGAAGGAGGTTACTTTGTTACCAAAATATGGAGCATTGATGATTTACTTGTTTATACATGAGAAAAAGAAAGCTCTTAAACATTCCATTTCCCACACAACAATTTCTGATTCTCTATGGAGAGGCCCAGTGTGATTTAAGTACAAGGAAAAAAATGCTGCCGTACTATAAGCATGAAAGAAAGGACACATAAGACTATGGGTCAGACAGAGCTGCCAGAAGCACATTACATGCTTGTGACTGCAGCGGGGTACTAGAAATATGAATTTTTCTTTTGTTTTAGTAGGAAAGTTTCAGGTATTCATGTCACATGTCCTGAACCACAGTCCTGCCTAATCCCTGACACTAATGTGATACCACTTCTGTCCCTGTTCCTTGTTAGCAATGTGACCTTGGGCAAGTGATTTAATTGCTTTTATGTCTCAGATTCCCTGGAGGTAAAATATAGATGGCAATCCCTAGGGCATGGGGTTATGTATAGGAGGTGGAAGTCATCATGAAGAGTCTAGCACAAGCCTCTTTGTTAAGCATCCCATAGTGAACGCTTGGGTAAATGTTTGTTTTCTCTCCTTTTTCTTTAGAAAACTAAGGTAATACTTTGGCTGCTTAGTGCAAGGATTAGAAAACTATAGAAAATTAGTCAAAACCAATCCAACCACCTATTTTACAAATAACAGGTGAGATACTCTTGGAGTATTTGCACATTTGCTTCTGGTATGTGGCTGCCTTCACAGAAAGTCATCTCTGTCTCTTTACTGCAACTATTCCACCTTCATGAAAGGTGGAATAGTTGCAGTAAAAACTATGTAGCCTACAGAGTCACATATATATTGACCGGTCCTTAAGAAAAAATTTTCCCATCTTTCCAGAAGAGTTTAAGACATCATATTACATACTCATATACCCATGCACAAGTCATAATACCTAAATCTTAGAAGCACTCTATAGGCTCATCAACAGCAGAATAGATAAAGAAAATGTAGGAGATATATATATATATATATATATATGGCATTACTTAGCTATAAAAAAGATAAATTAGAATCATTTGTAAGAATGTGTATATTTGTTGAGGCCACAATGCTAAGTGAAATAAATTAGACACAGAAGATTAAATATTGAATGTTTTCCAACATGCAAATGTCAAAATATAAATTATTTAAAGAGCAAACTAAAAGATAGGTGATAGGAAGTGGACAGGGAGACTTTGTGGAGATTAAAAAGTCTCTGAAAATGGGAAGGCAGGAAGACAGGAAAGGTAAAGGAGGGGAAAATAATTAAGACGTAATATGTATTTGTGAAAATCCCCTAAGATAAATGTAATTATTGTAAACATATACTAATACAACAAAAAGTTAAAGAAAAAATGTTTTCCCATCCCTGAGGTAGCAGAAGGTGGTAAATTAGATTCAAGTCCTTGATTCAGTATTTATTGTGAAACATTAAACTCTCTGAGAAAACTTCCTGGGCCTCAGTTTCCTCACCTCAGAAATGAGAATCATATTATCAACTTCAAAGGTAGGGTTGAGTGGGAAGCCATAGCAAATCTATAAAGTGCCTTAACCCTCTGTCTCTTTGCCTCTGTCTTTGTCTCTGTCTCTGTCTGTCTGTCTGTCTGTCTGTCTGTCTCTCTGTCTCTCTCTCTCTCTCTCATTCCTTCTACTCATTTCCTAGTTGATATATGAAAGGAAAATCCCAAACCATTATTTTGTAGAGGAAAAGAGTTTAGATGTGATCCACTTTAGTCTGGGACCACTTCAAAACTACTGCTTTCTGGATCTCCCCTTCAAATTCTGACTCAGTAGCCCTACAGAGGGGTAGAGCCTTCTGACTTAATTGTGGCACTACTTAAGAGCTCTGTGACCAGCCTGGAGGTGGTGGCCAAACCCTGTACCCCAGAAAAACCACATCAGCACATGTAAAGCCATCATGGAGAACACCGGTCAGCAAGTACAAAGCCACCATGGCTTCTGATCCTTGGTCAGAGTCAGCCACAGTTGTGCAGAAAGTGCCTAGATCCTGCCCTCAGCTTGGCCCTCCTGCCCTCCTGTCAGAAAGAGGGGACTGGTAGATGGCCAGTGACGCTTGCAGAGGGGGCATCCAGACCCTGGCAGCCTAGTCCTTCATGAATGTTCTTTCTTTTTTTAGAACCAGGGATTGAACTCAGGCCCTTGCACTTGCCAGAGATGCTCTTATTCCACTGAGCCATCTCCACGGCCCCTGAATGTTCTTTAAGGACTTGAGCTCCAGAACTCTTAAGGACACAGGATACCAGTGTATTTTAGCACTGAGAAGCATTTTTTTTCTTGCCCTCAGCCACGGGAATGCATGCATATAAGAGGTCATGTGGCCAATGGTGCAGGATAACCCCAAATCCCTCATTACCCAACAGAGTTGAATGACCAGAGTAGACTCCACAGAGTGTGTACCTCACCTCCCACTCCTGACCTTAGAACCATGTAATCACTTATCTTCTCTGCCTGCTCATTGCTCTGGAGCCAGACCATCTGCAAAATCATGAAGATGAGCGCCCCTGTGACTTTGGGCAGGCAGTCCCTCTCCCTCCACAGGTAATACTGCTCCCCTTCCATCTGTGGAGTTACTCCACCTCCAGGTTATTTTTTACCCACCATTATCAGCCAAAATGTTACTTCCTTATCATCTTTCCCTGCCCCCCACAGCTGTCCCAATCCCCCTGTCATAGTGCCTGTGATAGGCATTCAGCTTATTTGAATAAATAGATAATTTAGGTGCATTTCCATGGTACCATTCAGCAAGGGGTGAGGACCACAAAAGTAAACAATGATGACAGAATCGAGGAAAGACAGATCCCCCACCTCTTAGCATAACTGCAGCCCAGCAAAAGTTTGCTTACCATGGTTTTAGTGATATAGTACAGCCCACAACTCCATCAGAGCACAACGTGTCCACTGGATGATACCCCCTTCTGCCCAGGGATGAGCAAGGATGTTGACCCAATATTGATGTTAGGTCAAGAAAATGGAGTATCTCCTCATGGGCAAAGAACAAGTCCAACCTTGTGGTCTATGACTACTTGAGTAGCCACAGTGTTCCTTGGAAAGGGAGCAAGAGCTCAAGTTAAACAACTTAAGTCATGGGTAGAAAACAAAGATTTTAGTGAGTTTTTCAATCCCTGTCATAACCAAAGTGAAGTTGTCTCTTGGCACACAGCACCTGGCCCATAGGAGTGGTTAAAATAAAAACCTCTCAGCAGTGATGCTTCATGTGAGACCAAGCCGTTACCCATCTTTCTGTGATACCTCAGAACTGTGGAGGATTCAGTGCACACCCATCCAAAGCATGGAGTCTGGAGTCAGAACTGGCCATCGGTGGCCCCATCTCTGCTAGTTAACCAGTGTGCACTCGTGAATCCACTCTGGTTTTCTCAGATAATGTCCAGGGCTACTGTGATAGTAAATATGTTCATCTTTCCCTTTGTACCTCACTGCTATTCAGTGAAGCCTGAAAACTATTTAGCAGTAAATAGATTCTGAGTAGCATTGGTGAAACCCACTCTAGCACTGTAAGTAGTCAGAAATATCTTACACCAGAGTTCACATCTCTACCACTGGAGAATCCTAGGGTCAGAGATTTTCCGCACACAGATGCTTCCCTAAGGATTATTTTTATCTTGGACTTAGAAGGGGAAGAAAAAAAGAAGACAACAAAAGAGGGCGCCATATGTGACCACTCTACCTAAATGACTAGAACTCTTTACAAACATTCTGCTTTAGAAATTCTAATTTGAAATAACTAGTAGGAGTGGACTAACAAATTATTCTCTGTCCTGGAAAATGTAGTCTTTCTATCAAGCTCCTGAAGGGCCTAGAATGTGTTTTATTTTTTAACTAAAATGATGGTTTTTAATGAGAACCAGAGGTATAGTTACAATTACGTAGTCTGACACACAAAGTCCATGGGTGAACAGGGGTCAGAAGGTCACAAAATAATGAGAACAAAGGGGAAAAGTTGTTCCAGAATCACAGAATCAGACTAGCATGGCCTCTTGCTGTGATCCCATCTATGCTCACCCCTGGAATCTATCTTGCCAGGAATAAAGCCACCTCTGTCTCTACCATCCTGGCCTACTCAGAAGCCTCCACAATCCCCTTGTTGGCCCCAGTAGAGACCCCAATCATAGCTTCCTCTACCACCATGACAATGATCTCCATAATTACCCCCCATATGAGAGCTTCCTGGATGCCCTCTTGGGCCATCTGGTTTAGGGGCCTTACACTGGTTCCATTCACTTCTCCAAGAGAAGTGTTCTCACATACAGGATTAGGACATCTCCAGTCCTGAGCCCCCTGCTATTCTCCACCACCACCACCTCCACTGGGGAGCCCCCCCACTGCCACCACCAGGACTGCCACCACCTCCATCACCTCCACAGCCCCTGAGTCTTCCTCTCCCTCAGCCTTCTTGAGCATTGCCACCATCTCGATGAAGTCTGCTCAACGGGCAGCAAATGAGACCTGAATAGGATTCCCAGAGAATTCTTCATCATCAAATCTGTCAATAGCTGCTTTAGCAGAAGGATAATCATCGAATGAAACCATTGTGTCTCCCTTCAGCTTGCCAGTTTCCCTATTTGTGTACAAACTAATCGTGGATTGTCCAGTTTTCTTATTGGTCTTAGTAAAGCCAATCTGCTTGAAGTAATCAGCCACAGACCCAATTGTGTCATTCTCACCCAGGCCTTGCACAAAGATGGTGGTACTGTCTGAGTTATCCTGTTCATAATCATGACATGATTTTTGGTCCTGAGGGCCACGAAATTCACTGAAGTCACCTCAGTCACTTCAACTCCTGCAGCCTCTGCCTCTATGGCCACCTCCGTGATGTCTGGATTCATAGCCATGATTGCTGTGGTTGCCACCATCCCTGCCTTGACCCCTACAATCCTGCTGGCCTCCTCCATAACTGCCACCCATACCCTCACTCTGGTCCTGATTGCTATAACCACTACCCCTACCACTCATGGCAGAAGTGGTGGTGGTGGTTATAATTATGATCTTGATCATAATTGCTTCCCCACTGCCACTGCTACTGTCATACTGGTTCTGTTGTCCATAGCCCTCAGGTGCCCCTGCTGTCTGTAGCTCTGTTGCTGCCCACCAGAGCCAGACTGTTGGCCAGAGCCACCACTCTGGGGCCGCCCAACCCTGATGCTGAGAACTGTTACCATAACTCCCCGAGGTGCTGCTGGGAGCTGGCTTCTGACCTGAGCCAGGGTAAGAGGACTGCTGCCCACAAGATGACTGGGAACTCTGGCTACTGCCATAGCCACCAGTGGAGCCGTAACCCTAGGAGCTGATTGCATGTCTTAGCCTGTGTTCTGAGTGTGTCCTAAAAAGAACCATAACTGCCTGGCCATAGCCATCAGCTGCTGTCTATAGAGCTGATTTCTGTGCTGGGAGGAGCCCTACCCAGGATGGCTGGGGTTGGCCCCAAAGCTTTGGATTGTTGGGTACAGTCGGTTGAGGCCACATCTATGCATGTGCACAGAAGATGACAAGCAACGAGATTCCACCACTGCACAGCACCAATCGCTGGAGAACTGAGCATGGAATGTGTTATTTATTTTATTTTACTTTATTTGTATTTTAAGGAAGGGTCTACAGGGTGTTCAGGGTCTCACTACTAGATTGGACTCATAGTGATCCACCTGTTTACAGCTCCCCAAGAGCTGGGATTACAAGTATGCGCCACCACACTCAGTCTTAATTGCCATTTCAGTGTGCCCCAGGCTTAGGGCCGGCACAGCAGTCCCAGGGGTAGAACCCCTGACCCCTGCGCCTGCTTGTGAGCACTTTAATCCCCTGAGCTATTTGGCTGGCCCTGGGAATGTGTTATTTAAAGTGCTAGGATGTCTGGGACAGGCAAATGCTGCCTTTGCCTGAAAGTCTTTGGCCACAAAGAGACCCAGTGTCCCCCTAAAACACTAAGGGAAGTAGAAAGGGACTGTTAACCCAGACTAAAACTTGAGCTCGCAACCTCGGTCAGGCAGAGCAACAGACTTACCTCTGCCTGTGAGTGCAGTTGTGTAGCAGCCACTTACAACCACTACATTTTTGGTAAAGAGCAGTTCATCCCTTCAAGCCAGCCATGGTCTGAATTCTAGTCTGTCACAGCAGAGCTATTTCCTTCCCCTCTCTGTCTGTAGCATCTCTGGCTCTAGGATGAGTTTGTCACTCTCAAAAGACTTTAGGAAAAAAAAGTAAGCCCACTAAGACCACTGATTATAATCCTTCAAGCTCAAAGAGCTTAAGATCTGGCTTCCAAGGTGCAGCAGGCTGTGTGCTGACTGCATCAGGAGGGCCCAGCCTTCCAACCTGGGGCAGCTGAGTCCTTAGCATCTGTCTTCTTTTTTCCCCAATAACCTAATGCTAGTCTTACAATTCAAGTTCTTTTCCTCATGAGACCCATTCACAAGTGTCAAATTCTGTTGTCAGTGAGCTTCCAGATCTGTTGAGTAAATAAGCCCTCACATAAAATAGTCCCAGGGAAGATAAGTCAACAGCCTCTATATACAGACATAAAAATACAAGGCTTACCTGAAAGCCAGTGACCACAGAAGGAACATAGGGTGTCACTAGGAAGTCAGCAGACACCTGGGATCTTTTGTCATTCGAGCCACACTCTAGGCAGCAAAATGGAAGAAGGGAGAAAAGTACTTCTGCTGAGTGCTTATACAACATTTCATTTATATCTCTTTAGCCAACTTCAACTCAGAATTTTGTTACTGAGAGAGGGAGACAAAAAACAAAGGTTGGATTGTGCTACCAGCCAGCTGTGCTCTGGACAATGATTAGATGCCACCTCAGATGGATGAATTGGAATTCTGAGATTAAAAAAAAAAACAAAAAACCGTGCTCAGTGAAGCAAAAGGAGACACTTCTTTCTCAAAGGGATTTTTAAGCCCAGCTACTTGGGAGTAAACAATTACAGATGGATTAGATGTGACAGCAAAGGTGTGTTGGCGCAGGTAGAAGTCAAATCCTTAGTATTCTAGGAGTTTTGCCAGACTTCCGGGGCCATATTCTATTTCTCATCCGACAGTATTCCTAGGCTTCCTAAAAGGCAGAACCTCAGAGATGTAGAGAGAAGAGAGGGGGAAATTAAAGGGTGGAAAAGCAATTTTCTGCACATTATCTGATGTCAGAAAAACACACCTACCTATTGCCTCGACCATATTTTTGAAAAGCCAAATCAAACTACCCTAGTGTCAAACTACCCTGCTTCAGACCGGGCATCCCACTCAATGGCAGGGCTACAGTGAGAATCCCAGGAGCCACTGAGCGTGGGGCCCATCCCGCTCCTTCTAAGACAGAAGGAATTCATGAAGTGGCCCATGGCCATCTCTGTTGCTGGCCCTTGTCACCTAGGGAGCTTGCACAACCATTCAAAGGAAAAAAGTAAATAGTCAAAAGGGAAAAAAGAAAGAACAAAAATATTCAGAAGCAGAGGCCTCAAAGCTGGCTAGGTAGCCATGAAACAGAAACAAAGCCATTGAAGCTGTTCAAATATGTTCAGTGTTTGTGACACTTGTCACCAAGGAACAAAAGAGGCCCCCAGAAGATCAGAGCCCTTCACAAAACAATGGGAGACAAAAGTCCTTTCATGCCCTCCCTATAGAGGGCATTTAAAGCTGGGCTATCAATCTAAGTCAAATTGCATTTTAATGAATTACATTGGCCTGCTGGGTTGCTTTTTTATGATAATAAAGGTTGGTGCTAATGAATTTGTTGTTAGAAATTGCTTTCCTGATTATCTAAATCTGGGTGTGCGATGGTAGTGCTGGCATCTCTCTGCAGGGGGCTTGCACAGCCCACAGGGGAGCATACTCTGCCCATCCTTTCTGCTTCCAGGGCTGCTGGCAGAGCCAGGCTGGGCTGTCCAGGCTGGAGCAAGGGCTCGTGCATTGCTGTGCATGCCCATGAGGACTCAGTCTCTTCCTCTGGACCTAAGAAGGCTTGAGGGCCACACCTCTTGCCCAAGTCCCGGGGCATCAAGCCTCACTGGTGTCAACAGGCAGCTTTCCTTCTTTCCCATTTTCATGAGCTCTTTCCCCTCCTATCTGGCACCAAGAGTCAACACATTTCAGTTGTGTGTAAAGTTGTTTTTTTTTTTTTTTTTTTGCAAAAGCGTCTTTAAGACAGCCCTCTCCCATCCCTCAGCCTGATTTCCTTACCTAGGCTTGCCAAGGTAGGAATTCTGGAGCCACTCCTAACGTTAAGCACAGCTTGGCCTCAGACTTTACCTTGAGGTCATTCATGCCACCTCTTTGGGTGTCTAGTGAAGGGACTGGACAAAGCAGCCCCTGCTTGCTGGCCCCATCCTAACAGCCTACCTGGCCTCTGAGGCTACAGAGGCCACCGGCACACAGGGAGCATGGGCACATTAGCCCAGCTCTGGCTGCTTCTAGTACATCAGTTGCCATCGGCATAACACCTTCTCCTGAAACCCAGGCTAAGGGACCGTATAAACTGATGGTTGAGGTCTGGGCCTGTGCCAGGTGTGGGTACCCCACACTCCCTAGGCTCTGCCAGCCTTTCCACTCTGCCATTGCCTACCCTTAAAGTTGATGGCCTTTCTAGATCTGCATATGGTATATCCCAGCATCCAAGCTGCCTTCCTTCTCTTTCCTATGTGGAATGTTTGCTTCCTGAGGACCCTAATGCCTCAGATATCAATAATGAGTTCTCGATTTTGCTCTCTGGGATAACCACAGGAGGTAGAAGAGTTACAGTGCTGGTCGTGAATCTGATCATTTCAGATGGGCTGTGGGGACTCTGAGGGTGTTGCCTGAGTGATGCTGTAGGATAGAAGAGGGATCAGGGAGAAGACAGCATTGCTGAGGCAGGCAAAAGGTAGCCCACTTCCACCTTCAGGCCCCAGACTCACACCACAACCTCTACAGGGTTCTCGCAGAACCTCTGCAGACGTGTTTACCACTAAGGACACCAAGCCTTGCAGAAGGGGTTATTTGCCAGCAGCTCGACGACTAGAACGTAGTTCTCCCTAGTTCCAGTGGCCTGTTGGATCTTTTGTTGTTACACAACACTGTATAACACTAGTGTGCATGTATTGAGCACATCTTCTCTGTGGGTTGACAAAGATGAAGTGAGGGACATGTTCTTAGGGTCAGACCGATAGCTGCAGAGGGAATACCCTAGCATGTGATCAGATGGGAAGTTGGAGGGAGGGCTGTGCAGGAGAGGTGGGAACTTGCAACAGCTGATGTGCCTGCTAGGTGAGGAGCTAGAACCCTCTCCACAAGCCCTCCACATGAGCTTCCTTCTTCCCTGGGGAGCTGCTTTTCTCCCATGCAATTCCAACACTCATGAGCAGCATCCTTCAGCCTCTAGCTAATGCCCCACTGGCTCCTGTATCACAACAGTTCTCACAACTACCTCAGAAATGAGATGTATGAAAGGGGTGTGTGGCAAGATGCTGAATGGAGAACAGAGGGCAGGAAGGTTAGTGAGACTGTGAGTGCATCAGTCCCCTCCCAAGGAGAAAGCTGGGTTTTGGGGGTCCCCTATAAAGAGGTGTCCTTTCTAATGTGGAGCTGGTAGGGCTTAAGTGCCCCTTTACTGGCTGTGACACAAAGCTTGGCTTCAGTGATTATTATGTGTTAAATTTTCATTGAAACTAGGGGACTGGGAGAATGAGTAATACTTAATTTATTTGGTCCCACGAAATACTCTTCAAATTATAAATTGCATACTTGTATCCTTAAGAGCAGCAATTAAGATGACGCCACTGCTTCACTGGCCTCTGACTGTTTTGAGTATCTTAAGGCGCCTGGCCCAGGACCCAGTCGGGGACACTGATGGTACAAGCATCCAATGCCCTGGATGGGCTGAATGTAAGAGAGCACCGAGTCTCTGAGAAGGTAGAGATGAGCCACAAAGATCCAAAGGGCCTGTGAACGTGTGCCGCGTCCCCACCATGCGCCAAACCTGGTCTGCTCCCTGTGTGTGTGTTACTCAGCTAGCCATCACTGCCAGGAAATACCATCAGTCCTCGCTGCAGGAGAAAACTTGAGCTCTGTGCTACCATTTTAAGAGAGATTAAGAGGCTGGAAAAGCAATAAGGAAGAGCAATGGGGAGAGGGAAAGACAAACGTTCTGTGTGGGAAGTCCCACAAGAGGAAGAAAGTCATCACGCATCTCAGGCAGCAGGAATCTACGTGTCTTTGTATCTACGCATCTAAACAGGCAAGTGGAGCCAGTCAGGGAAGCCTTCGATCATCAGCAGGACAGGCCCTTTGGTGGTCTGTAAACACAAGTCTGGGAATGTTTACTTCCTGGGAAGTCCTTCTGTGGGACTCTTTCTCTGTGTCCAGGCATCTCTCATGGGTTGTTTTGAAAGGTCATTTCACTGTGGGCAGAGGACCACAGACCTGTCTTTCCTCACCAATGCTTTCTTGTTCCTCCAGCATCCTTTGCTGGAAGTAAAGTCAGTGACCAACATCTCTGTCTGCTGCACGCCGGATGGGAGGCAGGGGTCTGTAAGTCAGTCTCACCCGGTAGTTCCTTAGAAGCTATCTCGTGCCTGGTGAGGAGGTATCACAGAGATTCAGAGGAATAGAAGATGCAGTCTTGACTACTGACAGGCTTCTATTTAGATGTTACAAGTGGTCATAGACAAATTACTTCATTCAAGGTCTCTGGACCTTGATATACACTGTTACCCTTCCTACAGTGGAGGCACTCAATTTTCCATAGACTCACATGCCAACTCAACCTTCCAGGTCAACCTCCAATGTCAGGGCCACTGAGAAGCTTCCCTGACTTCCCTGCTTCTGCGTCATCCACACTGCACCTGTCTTGTAGCACACAGCACACTACATCATCTCTAAGATGTGTGCAGTCCCACAAAATATGACGGACACACACCAAGTTCAAGTAGAAGGGAAATAAAGAGCCCTGTTGCATGAATTCATTACAAAGAAGTCCAGAAGAAGTACAGCAGATATGTAGGCTTAAGTGTGCAAAGAGAGGAGAGTTGCAACCTGACAGTGGGTGCAAAGGTCCTGAATAAAGTAAAGTAACTTGATGGATGAGTGACTTTACTTTATGTGAGCCTTGGTTTTCTCATCTGGTAAATGGGGTTCCTAGGTTATCTTTCCTCAAAGAGATGATAAAAGAAAAATTGAGTTAACACAAAGTTGGAGTGAGGTCTCACACTTGCCAAGTGCTCAGAATTTGGCTCTGTGTTACTCCTAAGGGCTGGGGTGAGAGAGACTCTCCTTGTGTATCTT
Source organism: Ctenomys sociabilis (assembly GCA_004027165.1). Lineage (NCBI taxonomy): Eukaryota > Metazoa > Chordata > Mammalia > Rodentia > Ctenomyidae > Ctenomys > Ctenomys sociabilis. The sequence continues at coordinate 31,606 of PVKA01018460.1, read as the reverse complement.
TCTGTACTATCTGGATCTTTGCTCTGAGTAATTAGAAGCAATAAAAGAGCTGCCTTGTGCTGGGTCCGATGTCACAGAGGTTTACAGTAATAAAAGATGTACTCCTGCTTCCTGAGGGTAGAATAGAATTCCTAATGTTCTCAAAATTAACTTAAGTTAATTTGAGTAGTGTATACCATACACACACACAGGCACAAATTCTTTCTAAATAAATTCACTATTTTACAAGAAAGTAAAGAATGCTATGGTCAAAATTTAAATGAATACAGGAATTCTAAGCTTTAGACAGAGCAGTGAACCTGATTTTTCTTCTTGAGGAAATGTGGGGACAAAGAAGAAAGCTTGGAAGACCCAAGGGAGGCCATCTCATAGGATGTTTCCTAAAGTTAGTGACCAACCAACTACATCTGCAATGTAAAAAAGAAAAAAAAGAAGAAAAAGAACTCAAAACAAATATCAGCCCTGCTAAGGACTCCGAGTTCTCCATCCCCAAACTTCATGCTAAGTCCACAGGAAAAAGTGATCTCTCCTGAGCAGTTGCAGTTGAAAAAAGGTCTGCACCTGAGTGTGGAGGCCAGCTAGCTTGGAAAATAAACAAATCACTATTATGAAAATAAAAAATAATAAAAACTGCAATGTAAAATTCAGCATACAAGCCTAAGATTGTCAGTAGACTTGCTAAAGAGAAAATCTATGAACTGGAAGATTAATCCAAAAGCTATTATTCAGAGGATAGCAGAGGTATAATGGGTTAGATTTAAGAGAAAAGTCTAAGGCCACAGAGCCAAGTTTTATGGATAGACTCTCTCTATTGAAAATATTTTGGCATTTTCCAATACTGAAAAATTGTGGTTTTTCTCAATTTCATAGCATTCTATTTTGATATAAAACATGAACTATTTGTTTAAAAAAATTCCATTGAAATATTCTCCTCACTAGTCAAAATATTCCTAAGAGCAATTCAAGAATTTAAAAATTAATTTAAGCCGGGCGTGGTGGCTCATGCCTGTAATCCCAGCACTCTGCAGGCTGAGGAAGGAGGATTGTTGTGAGTTCGAGACCAGCCTGAGCTACAAAGTGAGCTTAAGGCCAGCCCGAGCTACATAGTGAGACCCTGTCTCAAAAAGACAAAAAAAAATAAAATAAATAAATAAACAAAATAAAAATTAATTTAAAAATTAAATTATTTACCCATTATGCGCTTGTTTATTTTGTATAGTTCCTGTCTTATTTTGGTCATAAATTTCAATATTAACTTGTATTTGTATGCCAATACAAATTTGAATGCAATTTTACCATATTTGTATTCAAACATTGCAACCTGCTAAAAGGTTCAGAAGTCAAACTTTTGAGATGCTTCACTGAAAATATTTTGACTGAACATTTTCAACTAATTTTAAACAAAATATAGCAGATTCATCTATTTAAAAACCAATTCTATTACTTGAGTAATTTCACAAAACAGTTCGTCAAAGGCTCAAACCCTTCTAAAATATTACCGCCCTGGTCTTTTGTATTCATCAAATAAAAAAAAAAAAAAATGATCAAGCCGGGCACGGTGGCGCATGCCTGTAATCCCAGCACTTGGGAGGCTGAGGCAGGAGGATTGTTGTGAGTTTGAGACCAGTTTGAGCTACAAAGTGAGCTTAAGGCCATCCTGAACTGCATAGTGAGACCCTGTCTCAAAAAGACATAAAGGGGTGTGGAGATGGCTCCGTAGAATAAGTGCTTGCCTGACAAGCTCAAGGGCCTGGGTTCAAAAAGACATTAAAAAAAAAAAAATGATCAGCAAACATGGTTAATTTATTTTATACCTATTGAATTTTTGTGAATTTCAATGTATATAACTTCTATTTCAGTTGACATAACATTACAACTCTAAAACAGATGTAATATGTGCAATACCCATTCAAGTAAGTATCTATATTTTTAGCTAAAAAAAAAAAAAAAAAAAAAAAAAAAAAAAAAAAAAAAAAAAAAAAAAAAAAAAAAAAAAAAAAAAAAA
>PVKA01018460.1:0-29501 GCA_004027165.1 Ctenomys sociabilis | reverse complement strand
TTGGAATAAAGAGGAATTGAACCATTACTGAAATGAACTAATTTTCTATTTGCAAAAACCTGATGACACTGATATAAAATTGGGATAATTTATCTAGTTGCCAAGTCTTTCTGCTAGCTGAGCCAATGTACTAATAGCTATCACTTGACCTTTCCATATATACACAAGAAAATGTGGAACTGAAGATGACTGAAATTAATTATTTAATCTAAACCAAATGCCCTACTTCACAGACAGATAGGCAAATGCATGCTCCATTTTCACTGCATATATCAATATCTTTGGGAGCAATTTGCTGTTGCTTCTTCAGAGATCAGTATTTTCGGGTTTTCACATATTACATGGTAACACTTAGGCCCCATAAAATCATATGTCTAAAATCACTTTGAGCAAGTTATATCGCGTCTTTATGAAAAGCAGAAATCCAGATCTTAATTGCTCATTAAACTTGGGTGTTGGTTTAATCATAATTTATTGCTATCAAATAATTTTTTTTTAACTCACAAAGCACTGTCAATCAGTGTGGTGGCCCACTTTCTGTTGCTATAACAAGATAGCTTGGGACTAACCACTTTAGGAGGAAAAGCTTATTTTTGATTCATGAGTGAAGAGATTTCATTCTGAGGTCAGCTGGCTCCATTACTTTAGGCCTGTGGTGAGACAGACACACCAGAGAAGAAGGAGGGAGAGAGAGGGAAGGGGAGGGAAGAGCAGGAGGGAAGGGAAAAGGAGAAAGGAAAGGAGGGGGAGAGGAGAGAAGCTGGAGGAGCACAGGGTCTGAGGACAAAATGTGCTCTTCAAGGGAGACCCACACTCCCTTCCCATTACCTGCCTCCTCTAAGTTCGCCCCTCCTGGTACAGTTTCCTCTGCTGCTCAACAGCATCATCGGCTAGGGCCCAATTAAAATCCAAACCATAATAATCAATGGTTGCATACTTACAGATTTAGGCTACACATTTAGACCCAAATCACAGTAGCAAAGCTGCCCAAATAGCTACATTTTCACAGCAGAATTACACAACATCTGCCCCATTCATGTTACCAATAACGTGCCAGGCTTCCCACATCCCTTGCTACCCCCGGGGTCTGGGGACCTGGGGAAGTCCAAGGCTGCAAGCACAAAACACAGCAGGACTGATCGAGGCCCCGAGTGGCTGCTCAGGGCTGCGGTGCAGAATACAAGCCCCGCAGCCACCTGAACTGGAGCCTGCCTCACGGGATCAACACCGGTCCCACCAAAACACCAAAAGCAAACACCAAAACTTTCAGCAATCAAAACAAGTAGTATTTTAATACAAATGTTTTCAAATCTCAAGATAACCAAAAGCTGTATCAGATTTTAAATAATCACAAGATCTAGTTCCACACTTGCACAGCCCTGTGACCTCACCCTAGTCCCAACCCACAGATCCTATATTTATGGATGCATTAAAATGTATCTGTAGGAGAAAGACTACCCCAAATGAGGCGGGGACAGGAACCCACTATTCCCTGATACCCAGTACTTTTAGCACAACTTCCTATTTTAAATTTTCTGCTACAAAGATTAAAAGCCAAGCCTCTGATCATGAAAAAAAAAAAAAAAAAAAACATCTTTTGCTTTTCAGTAGGGATTAGGGAGACACTGAAGAAACTCATGTGTGATCACAGCAGTTTTTATATAACCCTTGTTATGGATTCTAGTTGTCTCCCCAAAGCCTCATGTAGTCATGGCGTGGAGACTTCCAGAGTTTCTGATTAACTCATGATCCACTGGGATTATGTGTGATCCAAGGCGGGGATTATGGGTTTTAGTACTGCTGGGATTATGGGTGTGAGTACTTCGCCTAGCCTGGGGCACAGAGCCTGGATGTAATATAAGAGACAGAGAGACAGACTTTCTGTAGCTATTGCTCTTTGCTGTTGTTGCTGTTTGGCTGCCGTGAACTGCTGCTCTCTGCCACATGCCCCTCTTCCTTGGAGCCAGCTGAATATGGACTGAAACAGTAACTGTGAGCTAAATAAACCTTTCCTTTCTTCATTTTGGGTGTTGAATATTTGTTCCAGCAACTAAGACTACTCTCTAGCCCAGTAAAATGCATGGTTCAGCCATAAAAGAAATGCATCTGACAAAAATTTTAAATTTGCTTAGAAGAGAACATTAATTAAATTAATATCAGGGCCACCTGGCATGAAATGGAAATGCAAGTTTATCTATGGTTCAGACTAATTGTATTTTTCTAACCTTGCTGACCTGAGTGACAGCAAGGGACAAAAAACACAATGTTACAGAAAGGGCAGAAAACAAAAAAACCTAAGTAAGAGCTTCTTCCCACTACCAAGTTTCTAGTGAAACCATACTGTTCAATCAGGGCATTCCAAACTTTTTTGTCCTCTTGCTTTCCTTACCGTGCCACTGGAACTAAGGTGAACTCACCAGCCTTTCCCGTGTGACACTTTTGCACATGTGAGCCACTCGTGACTGCCATGTTCTTCCTACTCACACTTCAGTTCCAAATTCTGAACTGTACCTGTCCCCAGAGTCTGTCCCTGGGGCCCAGAGGGTGGGTGCTCCTTTGGGTGCCTATCTCACAAACACTTGCACACTCAGGAGTGCAGTCCCAGATGCACACATGCAGCTGTCCCCCAGAAAGAAAGCAGTAGTTAGAGACCCAATGAGCCAGCGAAGGCCACTGTCACTCCTTGATGAGTGCCTTCCCAATGAGGATGAAATGTTGTATCACGTTTCTCACCTTCCATCACTTTTCAAGCTGTCATTTCTCTTTTCAAGGAGAAAAAAAATGTATGCTCTCTCTTCCTGCTCCTTCCCAGGCTCTGCCACTCCCAGTCCAACCCCTGGCAGATGGGATTTCTATTATGACTTGCAGAAGTGATTAGTTCTGAGGTTGCAAACCTCTGCTGAAAGAAAACGTTCAGGACATTATGCTTGGTTTGAACCTTCCCTGGCTTTCCCCCATAGTTCACAACAAGCCTTTATCATGTGAGCTTTTCTACTACCCCAAGCTCTAAAACATAAGAAGATAAGCTGGCCTGCTAGAAAAGCTCCCCTTCTAAATCTGTCCAAACAGCTCTGAATCAATTCTAGCTTTGTGCCTTACATTGCAAAATAGTTTTAAGAAATTCACTGGGGAAAGAATACTCCAAAATGTATTTATCTCCCTATTTATAATCTGACCCTTGAAGACTGGTCTACATGCTCTTGATAGAGCTACCAGCTTGCAACTGTTGAACAAGGGGGCTGTCTAGGCAAAGTCACTGTCACATCCATGCCAATTTTCATCTTGCAAGAATATCTGTTAAGGTCCCAGAAGACTGATAGGTGAGCACATTCCTTTTCTGAGGGAGGGTAGACACCATTTAGGACAGGGTAGAATAAGAGCACAGACTGCTACAGGACAGAATGAAAGGGTGCACAGCTAGTAGGAATAGAGAGCGTGTTCAATAAAATGTCTGATTACGGGTATGATTATTTAAACAAGAAAATATTTCCCTAAAGGAAGTGATTTTGATCTACATTTAAAGGGGTATATAAAGTTTTTACAGATCGTTGTGGGATGAAAGAAGGGTCTAGAAGGATGCTATGGAATTTCATTAGTCCATGCATCAGGTACTAAATTCCCCAGTAGCCTGGGGATTCAATATCTGAAACTTCCCTGAACCCCAGGAGCCCTTCAGTGGCCACACATCAGATTAGGTAGCCCCCCCCTCCTCCATTTTACCCTCCATTCACACAAGCTTTCCATTCCAGCTCATTTCCATCCATTTCTTATGGTCTTTATCATCCTGACTTTCAGAAGATAATTTTTGATGTAAGTCCACTGACAGCTGTGAATCAGCACTGGGCTTGGAAATCAGAAACTCGTGCCTTTTAAAATTATAGGCAACACAGCAGTCAGGACACAGGTGGTTCTGCCACTGGCAAAAACACTTTTGTGTGACATGAACTTAAGGTCATCTCTTCAGGCTGCTCAAAGACCTTTTTGGTTTAAAGCTATGAGGGTTTGAACTAAGTTGAATGATCATGTTTCTGGTCAAAGGATCTAACTATATGAAGTCCTCATATTTCAGTGATTTGAAAATTAAGTCTGGAAGAGAACTGTCAACTGGATAAATGTTAGTGACTTCAGGTTAAAAAGAAAAAAAAAAAAATTGACCTTCCTGAGATGGAGAGAGAAAGGCAAAGAGGAAGGAGGGGGAAAAAAGACGAGCCAAATATGCAGAGAAAAAGCTGGAAGGTGAACTACACAGAAAGACTGAATCCTGTATAGCTCCCAGCATACAGACAATGCAGAAGTTAGTCATCAAATATTGACTGAGCATTAACTTAAGTGTTTAATGTCGAGAGATACATTCTGAAGATCAAGGAGCAATGTTATCATTCTTGGAGGATAATCCTCAATGTCTGCATGAGGATCACTTTAAGCAGTGATTATTCTTGCAGAGATTCATGTTTGTTCATAGTAGGAGAAATATAGCTGTAAGATCTCTCCTTTTAATTAAATGATAAAGATAAAGGCAGACACTTAACCCAGTCCCAATAGAATGATAACTGGGCCAAACTATAAGCATAAGCAAGAGTCAGCCACAAAGAGATCAAGGGGTGAAAACATACTAAATATACAGATCACTATACTTGGATGACAGAGCAAATTTTGAGGTATGACTGGCAGTTAGACGCCCTTCTGTATGATCCAGCCATACAATCAATATCCTCATGTGTGGAAGGTGAAAATTATTTTTGAAGATGATACCATGTTTTCCCATTGTTCTTGCTTTTCACTTCACGCAAACTAAACCAAAGGGTTGTGAACTATGACCCAGGCCCAAAATTCAGAGCATGACTTGTTTTTATAAATAAAGTTTTATTGACATATACTCATGTATAACAGTTCTTTGTCATCTATGACTGCTTTTGTACTACAAAGGCACAGTTGAACAATTGTGATAGAATCTACAGAGCCTTGAACTTTCAAATATTCACTATCTGAACTTCACAGAAACTTGCCGGTCCTTCATCTAGAGCCATTTTCCCAGCCATCACCCCCATTGGTCATTTGAACTCAGGAAGATGTAATCCCTTAAAGGAAATTCATGCCACGCTAAGAAGGAATAAGTAAAAAATCCCAGGAAAGATGGTGGCTAGAATTAGAGGGGCAAGACTGTGAATGAAGGGCCCAGCAGAACAAACTTCCTGGTCAAGGAAGGATAGTCCCTAAGTCTGATGGAGACGGAAAATATGACAACATTGCTGCTGGTCAGAAAATTAATTTTTTTCACAGTAAGAGTACTTCAGTTTTTTGTAAAAAAAAAAAAAGGTGCAGCACTGTACATTACCAGTCTTACAGGATGTACGGCAAGAGTGTGTTTGGTGAAGCATGATCATGCAACAGGAAGCCTACCCCTTAGGCCTTTCAGCTGAAGGGCCACAGGCCGTTCAAATCAGAGCTGATGTCCTGCCATGGGGCTGAAACACCTGAAGCAGATAACGTATCCACAGCCTACCCAGCTTCCGAACCCTTGTCTCTGGCAGCCTGATGATTAATGTGTAAACCAGAAAGACATTTCCTCGACTGTTTTCAAGCCCCACGAGCTCAGTGAAATCAATAAATATTTATTGAATGTGTTTTCCTATGCCTGCAGCACTTGCTCAGTGATATAATCAAATAAGAAAGAATTGCTCATGGTAGTCAAATAAATACATAAATGTATGCTAATGGATTCAGGGTAGACAACATGAGCAAGGAAGAAAATGCTCTTGCACACGGGTTCAAGTTAACCACATGGTTCTAGCCTTTGAGCAAATAAGAAGGAAACGTATCACACAAACCCCAGAATTGAGGTTATAAGACAGAGGAAGAAGGAATGAAGAAAGGGAAGGGGAAAGAAAAAAAGAGACTCACCATTGGCTCTGTTTTGAACAAATGAAAATATGTATATATTTAAAGCCAAATTATTTATATTCTCTGGCTTTTTTTTTTTTATGTATTTGGTACAGAGTCTACAGGGTCTTGCTATATAGATCAGACTCAGTGATTCTCCTGTTTTCAGCCTCCCAAGTGCTAGGATTACAGGCACGTGCCACCACGCCCAGTCTCAGGGGGCAGGACAAGCACATCACACCAGGGACTGAAGCCTGCTCTGCTTTCCTCCACTGAGCTATCTGGATGTCCTTGTTTGTCTGGCTTTATATGCACAATACTTTCATCTGTCAGTGAAATGACTCCTATACTCAAAGAATGGCAAACAGTTAGCTGAAATGGGTTCCCAAACTGCAATTTTTGCAGTAAAGATAAAATATGGCTTTCTGCTACCAGTTTAGAGCAATGGCACCAGTATACCAATGCAATCCCCCTTAAGCACAGTCACATTAGCTCTGAAGGAGTGTATCAACAATTCAGGTATGAGGGTGATACTGTGATTTGCTTATTTAAGGTTGAGCATTATCCCAAGTCAGAAGCAAATTAAAATCTTGCATTAAGGATAATATTAAAAGAAGGCAATGTAGTTCCCACTTTCTCCCCTGTGCATCTTCTTCTTCAAGCTCTTTTGAAATCTGGCAGTACAGTCACCTACAAGAGTAGAAGCCTAAATGGTGCCAGAGGTTGTCTTAGTCAAATATCCAACACCCACATTGTAAAAGAATAAAAGGCTCAGAGTTTCAGAATTTCCAGGGCTGGCCAAATAGCTCATCAGATTAAAGCACCAGCAAGAAGGCTCTAGGGTCAGGGGTTTGATCCCCAGACCTGCAGTGCTGGCCCCGCCCCCAGGGCACCCTGAGACGGTGATTGAGACCGGGCGTGGTGGCGCATGCCTATAATCCCAGCTCTTGGGAGGCTGTAACAGGCAGATCACTACAAGTCCGATCTAGTAGTAACACCCTATAGACCTGTCCCCAAAAATAAAAATAAAGAATTAAAAAAGTTTCAGAATTTCTATGCATGTTCAGCGGGTTTAAATATAATCACACATGGTAGAAGTACCTGGATGGCAGAAAGCTGCTCCTTTCTTTGCTGCTGGGAAGCCAAGCGAGTACCCAGAAAGTGAGATAAGTATTCCATTCCTGCCGCCACCACCCCCTATGATGCACCTTTTTTAACCAGACAAGACCTCCTAACAGCGAGGCAGTTGTATGATCCTTATAATTCAATCATCCCACTATCAATGCACCATGCCTTTGAAGAATATTCTTAATCTAAGCCACAACAGAGGTCAAAATGAAGCACCTGCAAGATGGGGGGAAATATCTTGCCTTTAAGAAATGATGCAATAAGCAATCCTGTGATTTTAATACAATCACCCAAAGAGATTCTAGCCCTGACCTTCCAGTCCTTTACCCAACCTGGAAAAAGGTAAAGGCAATAGTTTTGCAGACATAAATCCATTGGCTGTGGTTCTGGAGTGACTCTACTTACCACCACCCTATGGCTGTAAAGGAAACCAAGCCTCCTTCACGGTCAGGCACAGAGGATGACACAGGTCCAAGACAGAAATCAAGATTCATTAGAGTCCTTTTCTAGAAGACTATGCCAGGGGCCAGGGAGATAGCTCAGTAGAATAAGTGCTTGTAAGGCAAGTGCAGGGTCCTGAGTTCAATCCCCAGTACCACAAAAAAAAAAAAAAAAAAGAATATGCCAGAGATGAAAGATCATCGTCAAGTCTGTGGTGCACCAAACCTTCCCCAGTGGTATCCTGAGCCCTGTGGCTACTAGCAGTACCAGTAAGATTTTGTGGTAACCTAAAGATGGCAGACTCGATACACAAAATCTTGAGAATTCTTTGTCTTGTTGTCATCATTTCGATAGTGTTTGAGTGACAGACTCTTTTGCCCTGTTACTCATCCAGAGATTTACTGCTCACTTTCTCAGTCCACTGTCCTGACTTATGACTACCTTCTTACTTTGCAAAAGAGGCCACGAAAAAGATTCACTGGAGTTCTTTCCTGAGAGTCAGCATGACTTCTGATTGTGCATTTTAAGTCTGATCAGAAGCATCCTCCAATACCCAACCTCTGCATACCACTTTTGGTATCAGTGTTCTAAATGACAAAAAGAAGGAAAACCTAGCTCTTTAGTACAACGATACAGAACAAAGAATCACAAGGTTTAGAAGGATAACAGGATTGTCAGGGAAGGTTTCAGCCAGACAAAGCTATCAAGCTTTGCAGAAAGTCAGATTTAATCCCAACCTAGAGGAGAGAAAGGGCTCTGAAGTCTAAATGCTTCCTACTCTTGGAGCAGCGTGCTTAGCAGGGTACCCCACATCCAGCTGAGCACACCTCTGTAAGCCCCTCCAATAGACCACCTATCAGGCCAACACTTGATTACCTCTGCCTGCTTCCAATCAGATTAGCACTTAAGGCTGGGCTCTGTGGAATAAGTGCTTCCCTGGCAAGCGTAAGGGCCTGAGTTCAATCCCTGGTTCCACCAAAAAAAAAAAAAAAAAAAAAAAAAAAGATTAGCACTTAAGGTCCCTCATCCTCCTGTCAGGCTTTGTGGGCCCTTACTGATATACCTTGTTTCCCTGCAGAAAATAATTTTTTTAAAAAAATGCTTATAGCCCAAAAGGAAACTGCACCCCACATGCAACAGGTACCCAGGGAGAATGTTTTGAATGCATGCTGAATGAAATACTTTACATGTAACCTTGGCCCCAGTTCTTATCCAGAGATCCTAGGAGTCTGAAGAATACAGTGAAAAACTTACGTGAGATTATGTGGAGCTAGCTGACAGCCATGCTGCTATTTGTCTGTGGATTTTTTGAAGCCTCCGCTGATCATTCTGTCCCATGGGGGCCAGAATTCCTTGCATGTCAAAGAATCAAGTGTGTGATTCTGCTATTTTGTCAAATAACACTCAAACCCCAGAGGCTATCTAAAATATTCCTACTCTGAAAATAAAAATGCATGTCTTAAGAGATGAATTCATAGACTTTGCAAAAATACACACAGGGAGATGCTCTAAAATGGAAGAAGCAGAATTGACATGCTTATCACTGATAGGAAATGCTAATTACAACATTTGTTATTCTTTAAATCTCTATGGCATTTCAGAGGCTGTGCAAATATTCAAGGATGTGAACCCACCCATTCAGGCAATATATTCCGTCCAGGTTCCAGGAGCAAGGAATTGCAGGAAAGGCTTCAGTTGCAAAATGCCTGTTCAGTGTATCCTCCCTTTCCTACAAGTCTACACCTACCCTGGCCTTCCTTGTTCTCAAGCATGTCTGCTTCAGTATACAAATGCTGTCTTTCTCTTCACAAAGCCTGTATACATAGCCTCACCCGGATGTCAGTGTTCAAAGGGATGATGAAGATTCTTCCAGGAACTGTGCATTTCTGCTTCGGGCCAATATTTTATCACAAACATCACTCATGACCTCTGAAATCATATAAACTGGTACAGAATCACAAACCTCTTTTAATACCACACAAAGGCTAAGAACTACTGCAGTCAGATGCTGTTCAATGACAGGGGCATGTTTTGAGAAATTTATTAGCATATGCTACAGTCATGCTGACATCTTAGAACATATTAAACATAAACTATGGTGGTTAGGCTAGAGAGATAGCACAGAGGACTAAGCAGCTGCTTTGGCAAGAGCAGGGATCAGGGTTCGATCCTTGGCTCTATCCCCAGACCAAGTCTGGGCATGGTGGTGCACTATTATAATCCCAGTGTTGGGGAGGTTGAAAACAGGAGGATCACTCTGAGTCTGAGCTGCATAGGGAGACCCTGTACCAAATACATTTTTAAGAAACCTATGATGGCTAAGATGTCTTTCATAGCTTGATATCACCATCATATACTTGGTCTATCTGTGACCCAAATTCAATTATGGAGCATATGACTATATTACTGTCACCAGCATCTTCTAACCCAAAAAGCATGAAAGATAGCCTATGTATTACATACAGTTACAATGTCATCCTTATTTTTCCAGTCCCACCATATGCTTCTGACTCATACTTAGCTACCATGTCCCCTGCACAAGAATGAAGTATAACAAAAATGAAAAATATATCTCCTGAAATGCTGCTACACAAGTTTTCAATTTTTTTTTTAAAAAACTGGACAGACTTTCATTATGAATTTAAGCAATGTATGTCATAAATTATAGAGCATGAGGGTAAAATATGCTAAAAGCATTCAGAAAACAATGCTAAAACTCACCAGGAATTAAAATGTCAGCAAATCACAATGCTATGCTTTCTTCCTGTTCCAGGTACATGGCCATCATCCACCCTCTCCAGCCCCGGCTGTCAGCCACGGCCACCAAAGTGGTCATCTGTGTTATCTGGGTCCTGGCCCTCCTGCTGGCCTTCCCGCAGGGCTACTACTCAACCACAGAGACCATGCCTGGCAGAGTCGTGTGCATGATCGAGTGGCCCAACCATCCCGACAAGATTTATGAGAAAGTGTGAGTAGAAACTCATCCCCGCTTGCACGTGGCTGTGGGACAAAGGCCTTCCCTGTGCATTCATGATCCTCATTTCTTTCCATATTCTCTGACAGTAATGTTTAATGTGTATTTCTAAACGTTTCTCACACCCACCCTGATATCAGGTTAGTGTGTTTATACTCACTAAGGACTCATTGTACCTGAATTATTATTCTGGGCTTTGAAAGAGAACTGGAGGAACCTGGACCCCACTAGAGGAGACCCTTTGACTGCCCCCTCCAAGTCCCTCAGGCCTTTAGTAAAACATTTCCTTGCTCCTATCTGCATTGTTTCTCCTGGGACCTCTGTCCTAAACCATAGAGAACCTTTCTGTCCTCCTGTCACTCTTGGCACAGGCATGTCTCTGAGATCTGTGCACTACCTGGAGCTCAGGTTCCTCCTGAGATCCAGCTCCAGGTACCCAGAGTACCTGGTTCCACAGCTCCCATGTGATTGGCCACCATCCTTTCCCTGCCCTCCTCCCTACAGTGTTTCTTTCTTCTCTCAAATAAAGAACTTGCATCTTTTATCTCAGATTCTGCCTCTGCGGAACATACCTACCTTCCAGTATGTTCCAGTGAAAAATAAAGACAACACATAGGAAAGGCACAGGAATGCGAGGTCAGGGCACTAAGACCTTAGGAGCCATAAAACACCTACCCAGCTGGCCTGCTTATCTTCCAGAGAAGGGCTGGTCACATTGACAGCTTCTCCAAGTATCTTGACAATTTTCTCTAATACCGCTAATCCCAGCAGCACCATTGAAATGACTTATTCTTTGCTTTGTTCTGCTCAAGTGAACAACAATGTGACATTTATATTACCAGTAGTTCTCTGGACTCAGCACGTGGGTGAAATGAGGCTTCCTGAAAGCCCTCTATAATTCCCCAATCTTGGGGTTTATTGTGTGAATCATAAAACAACTGTAGACAATCTAGGTTTTAATTATGAGATTGCCACAAGCCATGTGACCCTCAGAAAGGAACACAGCCTCTCTTCCATGTTAAAATGGAAGATAATAAAGCTCTGTTTTCTATAAACAATTGTTATGAGAATCAAATAAGATATGCATTCTCACCTCAAAAGCTATTAAATGCCATACAGAACGTGTAAATTAAACTTATTGATTAACAGTATAACCGCATGGCCTTTAAATTTATTAAATGTTAAGATGAGACACTCCACCTGTCATGCCTCCAAGATTTGATGGTTTGAGAGCCTGTCACACAGTTATATGGCCACATCTGTTCCACGGAGTGTGGAGACGTGGCTTGCTGGGAAGCAATGCATAAAGTTCAGACATATCCTTCCAGCCATATGCAGTGGGATTTCATCGATCAAGCAGTGGGGGGATTAATGCTCAGCCTACGAGGAGACATTGAAAACTATTCTTTCAAATGGAACGACAAGCCTGAACAAGGTCTCAATGAGAGAAAGAGCACAGCTTTACAAGTCAAACAGGGTCTGTAAACATGTTCGATTTATTTTCCCAAAGATCTCTGAAGTTTCAAACAAGAAACAGTGATGCTCAGGGCATAATGAGTAGGACACTAAGCACGGTAAAATAGGATAAAGAAGTAGGCGTGACCTGTTAGTTACAAAATCTCAGGTCGCATGGGTAGAACAGTCCCTCAGCCTGCCCTGGGACTTCACACGGATTTCCATCAGGGTGCATGAGACCTGATGTCGGTCTGAAGAGTGGATCACACAGGGTTGGCCTGATAGCTTGGCAGACTAAAGTGCCTGCTTAGGCAGAGCAGAGCAGCCAGGGTTCGGTACCAGCGTGCTGTGCTGGCCCTGCCCCCGGGGCATGCTGAGATGGCAATTAAGACTGGGCATGGTGTCACAAGCCTATAATCTCGGCACCTGGGAGGCTGAAAACAGGAGAATCCGATCTATGTAGCCAGACCCTGTAGACCCTGTAAACCTTGTCCTAAATACAGGAAGGAAAAACAAGAGTAGGTGATATAAAAAAGTCTGTGTTCTCTTACAGAGGCCCACTCGGGCTGTACAGCATACTTATTTTGCTGCTTTTACATGGCCCAAACTCACTCAGCAGGAGGGGCCTGCTTCTTTCCTCACCTCTAATAAGTATAGGACTGGGAAGATAGCTCAGAGGTCTAAGCACTTGCCTGGCAAACACAAAGACTGGAGTTCGATCCCTGGTACCACATGCTGTGCCGGCCACATAAAACCAGGCATGGTGGCACATGCCTGTAATGCCAGTGCTCAGGAGGCTGAGACAGTAGGAGTCTGCACTGTGTAGCAAGACCCTGTACTAAATAAATAAATAGTTAAAAATATATAAAACCTTACTATCATGGTATTTGTTCTGACCAATCCTTTGTTCAAAACAGAAAGAATTTAGAACCACCTCCAAAAGGAGACTCCAGCACTCCAAAACCCAGTTCATCTGAAAATTTTTTTTTTTTTTGATGTTTAATACTTACTAATGACTATAAAATTCCCTTTGGGACCTAACACAGTGCTTTGATTGTCTTCATTCTTTGTTGCAAGAGTTAGCAGCTGCTGCTGGATGGCAAGGTTTTTGCCACAGTTGTTTATCCTCCTAACCTAAAATCAGGTCTGTCTTATAAGCATCTTCTGTCCACTCAAGACAATAACTTGTTTATTGATGTAATAGTGAGTCTATTCGCGTATCGACTGTGATGTAAACCTAGGTGCAATACATTGCAAAACTTCATTCAACCTCGTTTTCCTTTTGTTAGTATCCTTCATAACACATTATGCTCCATTTTTAGGGAGTGTGACTTTTGCCAGGTCTAAGCCAATTATTCTTGTCTTTTAGAACTAATTTTGATTATCATTTCCATAGTATACAATAATCACAGATTTTGTTTTAGGACAATATAATCATTAAGGTAAGAGCATGGACTCTGGAGTTAAATGAGAAATATGCTCTTGTCTCATTTCCACTCTAGTTTAGCTCTAACAGTCAAATAATTTAGAATTTTAAGATGAGCACTGTTTTACATAGCACTAGTGAGAAAAGTAAATAAAAGGGCCCACATGGTTTCCTCCCAGCCTGTGTGAGGATCCGTTGCCATCATGAATGACACAGTAACTATCTGAACCCGGAAGTTTATGACCAACGGACTTCTTCAAAGGAAACAAATGGTCATTGATGTCCTTTAGCCTGGGAAAGCAACAGTACCTAAGACAGAAATTCAGGAAAAATTCACCAAAATGTACAAGACCCACCAGATGTCATTTTTGTGTTGGATTCAGAACCCATTTTGGTGGTGGCAAGATGACTGGCTTTGGCACGATTTATTTATTTATTTATTTATTTTGTCTTTTTGAGACAGGGTCTCACTATGCAGTTCAGGCTGGCCTTAAGCTCACTTTGTAGCTCAGGCTGGTCTCGAACTCACAACAATCCTCCTGCCTCAGCCTCCCGAGTGCTGGGATTACAGGCATGCACCACCATGCCCGGCTTTTGGCACGATTTATGATTCCCTGGATTATGCGAAGAAAAATGAGCCCAAATGTAGACTTGCAAGACACAGCCTGCATGAGAAGAAAAAGACCTCAAGAAAGCAGTGGAAGGAACGCAAGAACAGAATGAAGGAAGTCAGGGGCATCGCAAAGCCAAGTTGGTGCTGGCAAAAAGAAATGCAGGGCAGTGAGCTGGAGATTGGAGAACAGCCGAAGGAGTAGAGATTCTGCAATGCCTGTCCACAGTGACTGTGACTTTTCACAAGAGTATTTAATAAACTGTGTAAAACCTTCATAAAAAAAGGGCCCACATGAACCGCTCAGCCCGTGTCCCAAAGTGATGAGGTCTGGGAAATGCTAACCATTGATGCTAGCTTCACCCATTGATCTGAACCTACCAGCAAGTGACTGGCAGCAAATAGTAGTGTGACTGATGCTCAGGCTCCATTTGTCCAATAGATGATTTGTCCCAGCTGATTATATAAAAGCATTTTGTGAAAAAGTGTAGATTGTTACAAATGCCTTCTGGCCACATCGCCTCCAACCCTGATCATTCACCATTCAGATTTTCCCATGAATTAAATGAAACATTATGAAGGATAGGCCATCCAGTAAAAGCATATGCAAAAACATGCCTGTAACACACACACACACACACACACACACACACACGAACATAGGAAGAGTCACAAAACATTGTCGCCAGAAAAATGCAAATTAAAACTACAAGGACATCTTTCTACCTATCGTTAGACTAACAAAAGTTAAGCAGTCTGACAAAACTAGGTCTTTGTGTCTTTCAAACTTTTGATGATGACACAAATCATACTGGAAAATACTTTTATAGCATCTGGAAAAGGAGGAGCTATACAAAAACCTGTCACACAGAGGAGAATGGGAAAAGAAAGGAAGGGAAAAGGAGAAATACATGCATGCATACACACGATAGCTGAAACAGTTATACAGTTAGTATCTGTTAGTCTAGTGAAAAGAGAGGTTTGTAGTAATTGTTTGGACAGTACCTTATGCCTATATCTTTGTACCCTGAACAACTACTATGAATATAACAATACATAATGTATTGATTATTGTTACTTTCCTGCTCGCCCTGTTGTGAAACTTTCATTGCTATTTTTTTCTTCTTAAAACAGAAAACAAATCAAGAGCAAACAAACAAATAAATTACCTAGAGAAATTCATACATGTATGTGGCTCAAATACATGTAACCTACTGCTCATCTCGGCATTGTCCCTAAGGCCTGAACCTATAAATATTTCAGGTGTCCATCATCACAGAATGGATAAAAGCAGTGATACAGCCACAGAGTGCAATAGTATTACTAATAAAATGTAACCCTGCCCAACACTCATGGGTCTTATACACAATGCTCTAGAAAAAACAGACTGAAATGACATTTTCAAAATTCGTAAGTAGGTGACAAGACTACAAATGAAAGCAAGGAAGTGTCGCAATGCAAGTAAAGGTGGTGGCCCTCCACCCCCTTACAGGAGGGAAAGTGGTAAGATCAGGAGCAGACACCTAATATGCTCTGAGGGGGTGACACTGTTAGATTTCTTCTACTTAGAGATTGTAACACAAATGTTTGCTTAAAAATCTGAAACTGTGTCATTGCTGTTTTTTCCTCTTAAAACAGAAAATGAACCAACAGCAGCAAAAAGACAAAAAAAAAAAATTACCTAGAGAAATTCACACATGTATGTGACTCAAATACATGTAACATATTGAGTAATCAAAAAATCACTCATGATGGTTCACATTTGTTATCCCAGCACTCTGCAAGCCAAGACAGGAGGAGTTTGAGGCTAGCCTTGGCCACATAGTGAGCTCAAGGCCAGCCTGAACTACATAGTGAGACTATCGCTAAAAAAATAAATTACCCATGATCCCAGATAATTTGACTTACACACTCTCTGGAATTTCATTTTTGAAACTTGAATACTATACCAAGGTTTTGGTTTTCACAAGCTAGCACTGGGATAAATCATCCCCCAACACAAACACACATATGCAATGCTTCCAGAACAAACTATTGTCTGATGTGTGGGATTTTGCCTGAGATGAAAGTTTTCCTAGAAAAATAACAGTGACTAAGTAATGTGTGCTGGTCCTTACCCTACCCTCACATTAACTTGACCTCTTGTACTTTGGCTTCCTGACTCCTGTGCACCAGTTTGCCTACAATTTTCCCAAGTGGTGTGAGCAAAGACAAGGCAACTTCTTGGCCCTGAAGGGATGTGGCAAATATTAAATCCAAGGACAAGGCCTCCATGGCGAGGGCTCACATCCTTTCCTGCAGTTATGTTTACAGGCTGGTGCCTCAGGTCCAAAGAAATCAGCAGACGCATTTGGTTCATCCTTCTGGAAAGTAATGCACAAATTTATTTTGCACTTTAAAAAATGAACATGGGGCTGCAGGGGTCAGGGATAGCTCAGTGACATAAGTGTCTCCCTGGCAAAGGCAAGGTCCTGAGTTCAACCCCAGGTACCAAAGAAAAAAGGGGCCGGGGAGATGGCTCAATACAATAAGCACTTCCCTGGCAAGCACAAGTGCCTGAGTTCAATCCTTGGTTCTGCCAATAAATAAATAAATAAAAATTAAAAACTGACCAGGTACCAAAAAAACAAAATTTCAGTTAGTGGGTTGTGACTAAAAATAGAACATATTATAGGCTATAATGAAAATTCCTGCAAATTCTTTAGTCACTCATATTCTTATTATTTGTTAATATTCTGATAAATAGTAGTCTTCCAATTAAATATTGTTCTTAGTTTCTTCCATATATATATATACATATATATATATATATATATATATATATATATATATATGTATATATATATATGGAACCCAACACAAATAAAGGTGTATTTCCCTCTTGGTAACATAAAACAGAGCTTATTGTGCACAGTGTTCTCCTATTTTAACTTAACAGTATATCCTGAAGTCCTTAACAGCATGGACCCATTCATAAGATCTCTATTCTTATTTCAGCTCCGTGGCATTCCAGTTTTTGAATGTACAATATTATTTTGGCAGTCACAAACAGGTGCACTACGTATTACCTCCAACATTTGGCTATTGTACGATGCGGCCGTAAATAATTCTCATACCTACCTTGCAAAATTATCCGTAGCAAACATTCCAAAAAGGGGAATGGCCTTTTCGTACCCGTGTTCCATCCAGAGTCATGCCAAGGGACTTTCCCGCCCACAGTGTGTGAGTGGCTGGTTCTCCACAGCCTCAAGTGTTTATTATGAAGCATCTAGATTTTTGTTCATCTAAGGAGAAAAGCATGACACCTCATTATCACCAAAGTTTCTATTTCTCTTATTTAGAAAATGAGTTGGAGGGCAGGCCAGATAGCTCAGCAGACTAACACGCCTGTTTAGGCAGAGTGCAGGGACCAGAGTTCAGTCCCCCGGCATGCCATGGAGGCCCCACCCCCAGAGCACCGAGATGGCGATTGGGACTGGGCGTGGTGGTGAGTGTCTATAATCCTAGCTCTTGGGAAGCTGAAAACATGAGGATCACTATGAGTCTGATGTAGAGTAAGACCCTGTAGACCCTGTACTAAATATATCAAAAATAAATGAGTTGGAACATCTTTTCATAATTTATTAGCCATTTATACATGTAGTTTACAGTTCATGAGTTATTAAACATTTTTCTACATGATGTAGAATATATATATAATCTCATGTATATATGAGAGAGATGTTAATGAATCCTCTTGTTTGAAAATTGATTACTCCAGTGGTGTCTCCTAACTGCAGAGTCAGATAAAATAACAAACTTCAAGGCAGGCTGCTTCTAGCTATACTTTTTGTCCCTGGGAGGATTGAGTCTGTTTCCTCTGCCAGTCTCTGTTTATGTTCATAATCCACAGAGATAAAAAATTATGTTAATGATATAACATTCATGAAAATGGGGGCTTGGGCTGCTCACGAGCGCCATATTACCGTAATTAGTGAGTCTTGCCTCAGCCTCAGGGCTGGTGTAGCAAAACTCTAACTCTACCCGGTAAGCCCTTCAAAGGTAGATGCATCTGAGGGGTGATGGAGAGCTCACGTGTGACCAAAAGGGCCTCTTGCTGGAGGAGAAAAAAGCAGCACAGAGCCAGGAAGATGAGCGAATGAGGAAGAAAAGTCTGGCTTCACAAAATGCGTTTTCTTTCCTCCTTTCTATCCAAGCAGTAAGAACCATGCAGCAGCTTTCAAAGTTACTCAGAGATAAGGTCACTCTAGCAGACACTGCACGGGCTATACGGTGGCAATGATCCTAGATGTAACCCGGGAAAGCCCTTGAAAATAAGGGAGGGGGGGAATGATCCAAACTTCCTTGGTCCGAGAGCCCAGAACCACGACCAAGGAAAAGTCTGCAGTGAGGAAGGAAAATGAAACACAGCCAAAACAATGAGCTTTAGACAGCCTGGGGAGTTTCAGCTTCCCTGAATAATTTATAATATTGGTCACATGTCATTTTCTGTTAATTAAACTTCTACGTACATAAGTTTGTGGTAGAATTTTAGTAAGCAGTAAAGCATGCCTGTTCTGGATTCCAAATACTCCCAAAAGGAATGGGAAAGGAGGTTACATCAAAAAGCAGCATCACACGTGTGACTAATTACCTAGAGATTCTGTGGAAACTGTAATAGAATTCTCTGTAAGTACCGATCATAACAGAACACTATAAAGCATGCCACTATAAATATTTGCCATATTTTCTCTTCCATTTCTTATAACCCACTGTCAGAAAGCAGCTAGAAATCTTACATGTGTATTATTTATTTTTCTTAGCAATAATAAAAATAATTGAAATTCTAGTTAGGGACAAGGGGAGAGAGCAAAAATAAAATATTAGGAAATGCAGACGCTACTTCTCAAATTTTCTATCTTCTCGATTCTCTCACAAATTAAGAAAGAAAAAGAGAAGCAAACAAACAAATGCAGGTCTCTGCCAACTGCTCCAGGCCTAGGCCAAAAGGATGCCAACATTACTGCGTTTCCAGGATTGATGTTTACGCTGGCGATTGTCACTCATCGCCTCCCCCCCCCCACCCACCACATTTGGAAGTGTAGCCCGCGGCCCCTAGCACTGTCACCAATGTGATGGAAAGCAGTTATACTAAGACTAAAAAGAGCATTCACACTGAAGGGAACTATGGTAATATAAAAACATGCCCTGGATCTCGACTTCCATGAAGAAACTAAAGCAAAAATAAATAAATAAATGGAAGAAAAACAATAATTTTGAAAGGAAAGAATGCCGTTACTGCAGAAGTGAGGAAGGTTGCCACTCCAAGGTGAGAGAATTTCGCTGTTGCTCCAGGGACTGCACAGTTGCAGGCAGCCAATCAGGAGGCAGCCTCCCCACCCCCCCCCATCCCTCACCCCCCACCCCGCGCTGCTGGGAGCCTTGCATCCCGGCAGCCTCTGATTCACAGGGGCAGGTGTGGACTCACCAGCCTCAGGATGGGACCACAAATTTGGGATTTCTTTGGGTGCCTGCTGTCCTCCAACTGAAAAGGAGAAAGCACAAAATGCCAGAGAGCATACCTAGCAGTGAAATAAAAGTGGATGATTTTGTAAAAATCACAAGTAATCAAATTAATATAATCTAGGGTGGAGAATGATGGAAGGACTAATCAAGAATTGCATTTATAGAAGACACGGGGTCAAAATTTATGCGGCGTAGTTCTTTCCGATGTCCTAAGCTCTTTGCAAGCTCAGTGTGGAGATCTTCCTCATTTAGATTTGACATAACCCAAACATAAACAGCTGACAAAAAAAAAAAAAACTCCACAAACATTTAGGCCAACTCCATTTACAAATATAGACACAAATGTCCTAATTAAAGTAGTCACCAAAAAAATTCAAAAGACTATTAAAATAGAAATGCTTTGTTTTTAAGACTGACTCTCTTTAGCAAATAAGATTAGTAAATCATCAGGAAATCTATTATTATATTTCATCAAATTAATCGGTCACAGGGAAGGATCATATATTCTTCTCAATGAATGCCAAAAATAATTTAATGTAATATCTTTAAAGTAAAAAATAGCTTATATCCGCCATAAATGCTTGACAAAATAAAATGAACAATAGATCTTCTCTCCAGCAGAAACAAAAGAACAATTAAAATAATTGATAACGAGGATTTATGTGAAAAAGCAAACTATGCTATTTTTTAAATATGTATTTATCTATTTTGTGTTGTAGGGAAGGGTCTACAGGATAATCAGGGTCTCACTACTAGACTGGACTCACAGTGATCCACCTATTTACAGCCTGCCAAGAGCTGGGATTACAGGCGTGTGCCACCATGCCCTGTCTCATTTGCCATCTCAGTATGCCCGGGGGACAGGGCTGGCACAGCAGGCCCAGGGATTCAAATCCCTGCCCCCTGCACCTGCCTGCAGGTGCTTTAATCAGCTGAGTTATCTGGCCAGACCTTTTCTAATATTTAAAGATTTAAAATTTCTGAATTTAGTTGAAATTATAGCACCACACTTTCAAGAAAAATGAACCTTTTGCACAAGAGATAGGAATAAACTCATATCAAGATACACAAAAATGATATTGTCCAAAATTAACTGTAAAGAAAAAAATCATTAAAGCATATATATTAAAAAATTAGCTATGGAAGAACAAAATTAAATAGCATTTTATTCCACATTGGAAAAAAAAAGAGCAAGTGGGTAAGAAACTAGGCTAATTAATTCAAAGGACTGAAAAAAAAATCTGTCCTCATTGACTTTTATACTTAGCAAACATACCTTTGAAAACAGAAAGTAAAATATTTTCCAGTTATACAAACTTGAAATACTCTAATACCTCTAGACGTAGCATGTAGAAAATAACAAAGACCATAATCCAGAAGGCAAGAGAAGTTGCCACATGGTCCTGGATAAAATAGAGTTCTCAAAATGACAATTATACAGGACCATGTAAAATTTAATTATATTAAATGAATTCATTTAAAAGGTCATTGAAGATTTCTACAAAACAGTATCAATCTTATGTCAGGTTATATACATTTTTTTCGTGTGTGTGTGTGTGTGTGTGTGTGTGTGTGTGTGTGTGTGTACAAGACAAGGAAGAAGTAATATAAAGTCAATGTAAAATGGAAATATACTTTAAAGTTTGTAATACTAGAAGACAATATTGTACCATGTTATATAAGTAGATTGAAAGTCAAATGCACAGTATAAATCTTAAAACAAAAATTAAGATTAAAATATTCAGAAAATTGATTAAATATTAATTAAAAATTAAATATTTTAAAACAATTGAACTAAGAAAAAAGTTTTTATGATAGTAAAGAATTACTAGGAAAAAAAACATAAGATAAATACTGAAATGGCAAATATATGACCAGTACTTCTAACAATTTGAGGATAGGATATTTGCACAAAGTTCTAGTACATGGTGGATGTGTCCAAGACACATACTGGTGGCCAGGGGTCACTTGTGGGACTGAGCTACTGCTATTTCCTTGATATCCATCCTGTCAACCTGGACAGAATCATGACCCATAGGGTGCAGGACAAGTCTATTTGCAGAGTATGCAAATGGAAATATTTTGCCACTGTATACAAAAGAATAATTGAAAGACTGCTTTTGTATACCTCTTTTTCTCCTGGGTTTAATTGTTTGCCCTATTTGGTGGGTTCTTTCTATTCTCATTCATGGAGTTGTGCTCATTTTGATCCCTCTCTAGAACCTCTTTTAGTAGTCTGTGTAGGGTTGGCTTTGTCATCATGAAATTCTTTAGTTGTTCTTCACCATGGAAGTATTTCACTTCTCCATTATACTTGAAAGACAGTTTTGCAGGGCACATCAGTCTGGATTGGAATTTGTTTTCTTGCAAGACTTGGGGTACTTTGCTCCATGCTCTTCTTGACTTGATCATTTGTGAAGAGAAATCTACTGTTATTCTGATGGGTTTTCCTTTAAATATGATCTGTTTCTTTTCTCTAGTGTCTTTTAGTATACTGTTCCTGTGCTGAATTTCTGGAATCTTGATTACTATGTGTCTGAGTGTGGTTTTAATTGGGTTGATGTTACTTGGAGTTCTATATGCTTCAGTTACTAAATGTCAGATGGTTTTCCCATATTTGGGAAGTTTTCTGCTGTTACTTCTGTATATGTTCTTTTTATGTCATTTGTATTGACTCCTTTCTCATTGATGCCTATTAGTCTTCTATTGTTCGTCTTTGCCTCATTTTGCAGATGTTGAATTATTTTTTTGAGCACCCTAGTTGTTTTTAAGAGACCTTTTCAGGGCCAGGGATATAGATCAGTGGCATAAGCACCTCCCTGGTAAGTGCAAGGTCCTGAGTTCGATCCCTAGTACTGAAAAAAAAAAAGAAAGAAATCTTTTCTTACCTTTTCACTAGCTGCAATGGTGTCTTCAAGGTCTGAAAATCTATTCTCACTTTCATTCACATGGCTTTGCCAGCTTGAGATTGAGGTTTTAATTTCCTGTATAGCACTTTGGTTTTTTTTTGTTTGTTTGTTTTTATTTTTTTATTTTGGTTTTATTGAAGTACAAATATCAATGAGACAGTTTTAAGATACCTTGACAAGATTGATTTGATAAATTAATACATTGCAAACTGTGTACATAATGTTTTGGTATCATAGAAGGTGCATATATGATATTATACTTACAGACATTATTATACCGTATGTCTCTTATCAGTAAATAAAGAGAGTGTAGCTGTTTGCGTATCTTATTTTTTGTACCTGAATTACATCAAAGATTCAATAATTAATACTTTCTACCTTGTTATTTTCCTAGTGGTTGTCCATAGTATTAGAAGCTGACATAATATCCTGTCCAACCACCATTAGTGCAAATCTTGCCTCTCATAAAATTATGTAGAAGCACGGCATTATCTATCCCAACTGTACTGTCTGTACACACACATCATGATTCTTCCTTTCTATACCCCTTCCTTTGTCTACACCTGTCAGAGAAGGGCACTCCATTGTCATTCAACTAACTTAGGTGCCTGAGCTGGACAACACAATCCAACAGAGTCCAGCATTCCACAACAATAGTGAGTTATCTGAAGAAGTTGTCGACCATAGCCATTTACAGCTCAACTTATTATTATGGCCCCGTGATGTATACTTCATTTTTATACTTTTCTGCTGGATGGTTAAGACTTACATAGAGCAAGACCTATATACCAACACATGTACTTTATGTTTCTTATGAGATCAGTGAAGTCCCCTCAAGGTTTATCTTGTAGCCCTGTACCTTATTCTGTAGATCCTTTGTGTCATCCATGTGGATGAGTCACGGCCAATGCTTGACCAGTTTGCTCTCTGTGAGAGCCTGAGAGAAAGTTTTTTCTCCATGTGACTCTCCCCAGGCACACTATAGAACTTCAGTCTCTTTCCTCTGTGGCTCCATAATCTCCTGGAACTCAATTGAGTTTCATGATATTGCAGTACAGGTTCTCCTATGTCCTGAGTCTTTGCTGACCTTGAAAGGCTTGGGCCAAAATGTTGGCTGGCCTTGTGGCTCTTCTATTTCTCCAACTTTGATCTGTGAACTTAGGTTGTTAACCATCCAGAAGAAAAGCTGATTAGTATCCTGCAGCATATGCCATTCACTTTGCCTTATTGGACTCAATTGATTTTAGTTGTTGTTGTATGTTTCCATTTGTATTTCTGTTTTTTGCTTCTTATACTAGGGAGACTATACAATATTTACACATGTGTATCTGGTTTATCTCACTTATGAGTATATGTTCAAGTGGCATCCACTTCAGTATAAGTGCTTCAAACTTATCATTCTTAATAGCTGAGTAATACTCCATTATATAGAAATACCACATCTTTTTCAACCATTCCTCATGTGATGGACATCTTGGTTGTTTCCAAGATTTTGCTATCACACACTGCACTGCTATAAACACAGGTACACATATATCACTATGATACAATGTTTTCAGTTCCTTTGGGAAAATTCCCAGTAGGGGGATAGCCAGCTTGAATGGGATTTCTAGTCCTACTCTTTTGAGGAGTCCTGTATAGCACTTTGAATCTGCTTCATGCATTCTATTTCTTTCCTATATTGCTCATTCAAGGACCCCAACATTTTTCCATTCTTCTCTATTTTTATCAGTGTCTTCTTTAGAAGCACTTAGTAATTCTTTCATTATTGTTATCATTTCTTTTTTTACTTCAGAAATTATTTCTGATCTGATTTCCTCCATGCCTATTTGCCGTTGTTTCTTTACTTCAGCTGCTATTATTTCAGACATTTCAGGCATGTGATTTCCAGTTTCTTCTATGCTAGTGTTGCTTGCATTTGCTCTGGGTGGGCTCGGGGCCTAAGAATACATTTTGCTCCTTCTCTTTATCATTTTGTATAGCACTGTCTTCTGCCCTTTGATGTAAGGCTTAGGTAGACTTATTGCCTTAGCACCAGGTCCAGATCTAGGAAGTTCAGACTCCTCCAGGTGGATGTGGCTTGGGTCTGGCTGCTGTGCCCCACTTCTTCCTGCTGCAGCCCTTAGAG
The DNA here is from genome assembly GCA_004027165.1 of Ctenomys sociabilis. NCBI lineage: Eukaryota > Metazoa > Chordata > Mammalia > Rodentia > Ctenomyidae > Ctenomys > Ctenomys sociabilis. Next base: position 5,045 of record PVKA01018460.1, on the reverse strand, counting down.
GTGAACCCTCTGTGCCACTCTGGCATGAGGTTCTGCCCCTGGATCATCTGGGAGGGTCTTGCCTCTAACTTCTCTGCCAGGAGTTCTGCTGCAGGGTCCCGCACGGGGCCTGTCTGCTGGAGGAAGTTCTACTCACACTCTGGGCCTGGGCTCTGGGTCAGATGAGGATCTGATGGGTCCTGGGATGGTCCACTTACTCTGGGTAAAATCAAAAAGTATGGAACTCTAGACTTTTTTTTTTTTTTTTTTTTTTTTTTTGTCTTTTTGAGACAGGGTCTCACTATGCAGTTCAGGCTGACCTTAAACTCACTTTGTAGCTCAGGCTGGTCTCGAACTCACCACAATCCTCCTGCCTCAGCCTCCCGAGTGCTGGGATTACAGGCATGCACCATTAAGAAAACTACATAAAAGGATATTTGAGATACGTATTTTATATGATTCAAACTGAATCATTAGGGCACATAAGAAACAGTCTCCATCCTATCTTTCTATAATCCCATAATGGAGTTAGTTCTCCAGCTATTTCCAGGAGTATGTTTAGAAGGCTGAAAACTGAACCATTTAAAAAATAAATGTGTCAAAATATTGCAAGAAAACATTGAGCAAGAATGAGCAATTTAATGAAATCTCTCATATGTGTGTTTCTCTGTCTCGCTGTCTCTATCTGTCTCTCTCTCTGTCTCTCTCTCTGTTTCTCTTTCTCTCTCTCACACACACACATACACACACACACAGAATCCCAAGAATATAAAATGTTATGCTTAGTACATGCACAAGACAACTCATAAAATCTACAGGTGATTCCATAAATCTCTGAAATGCAGACAACTCAAAATACTGCATGATTCTGCACTGAAATGAATTTGTAGATAGCTGTATAATAGACTACCACCCTCAACTCAGAGAACCATATCATGTGTTATTGAATCCCATAAGCATATTGAAGCTCTTTTATTTATTAATTGATTGCACAAGTGGAAGTTGGACCAAGAGCCTTTGCATTGAGCAAAATTTCAGTCTTTTGGATTGTGAGACAAGGTCTCTCTAAATTCCTCCAGGGAAGACTCAAGCTTGCTGTCCTCCTGCTCCAACCTCCCAAAGTGCTGGGATTCCAGGCATGGACTGCTATACCTACCTTGGAGCTTCTTTTGAAAGAAATATTTTTAGTTTATCTCTGTAAGTAATATATATGTGTGGCTTACAACCAGAAAACCTAAAAGGGTGGATAGAAGCTTCTGCTCATCTCCTCCTCACATCCCCTCTGCTCTGTGGATAATCACTGCTCTTAATTCCTTGAGAGCCTTCAAAAGCTGCTTTGTGATAACTAAGAAAGCGTTTGCACACGTTCTTTTATTTTCTTTTCTCTTATTTTTCTTTTTATCTTATAACTTACCATGAACGCCCTCATCTTTACATAGCAAGCCTTACTCTTTTTTCTTTACATTCTTTGTATAAAACCATTGTAATACCCTCATCCAGTATGATATTAATTTATATTTGGACTTCTCCTGTGGTTTTGCTTCAAATTATATTGCAACAGTCTCCATTGAGATATATTTTTATCATGATGATAAGTTCTGAGATAAAGAAACCTGTTAGTTTTGTTTAAATTTTATGCCTGCCAACCTGATTTACTTGATCATAGAATTTTTCTATTTATTAACCCTATTACTATCCCACAGAAATGTTACTGATAAGACATATTCTAGAGAAAATCTGAGTTGGTCATAAAGCTGATTCCTTTCACAAATTTAAAACATATTCCAAAGAAGTTAAAATGAAATAGAGGTTTCCAAAGGATAACATCCAGGGCAAAAGCATACATGAAAGAGATTTTTCTGGTTTGAACATAATCACAGACACAAACACGGGCACAGATATGGATACATATAGATAGGTGTACTAGCATGTGTGTGCTAATCTGTACTACATCAGGAAACTTTGGAAGAATATCTGCAAGAGATAAAATGAGAAGGTGCAGTGTATGAGACCCACTATTAATATAAATAGAGGAGCCCTAATGAGTAACAGTAAGCCAAAGTTCAAACCAATAGCTCATGAAAGAATATTTTAAAAGCTGTATTCTAATAAGGGATATGATTTTCTATTTATTTGGCTAGCCCATATTAAACTTAATGAACCAGTTTAGGGGGAGGGCGATGGGTGATGTTTGCAGGAAGATAGTTAGACAATGTCTATCAAGGTTTTGTTTTTGTTTTTGTTTTTCAGATCATCTCTTTATTGACGTATTTTCTCATGCTCCTTAGCTAGTCGGGCACTCGATAACACCATTGTTGGGGTCATCTATGATGTCATGAGGGTGCCGGCTGTCCGCATTGCAGCCCACAGACTGGGCGGTCCCCCGGGATCTCCTTAATGGTTCTGGAAAGTTCTCTGGCTAAAGAGAAGTGCCGCATCTGTCGGGCAATGTTGACAATCTCATCGAAATTGACATTTCTGCTGTGTTTAATGTTTTTCTGCTTCTTTCTGTCTCTCGGTGGCTCCTTGAGGGCTCTGACAATCAGGGCAGAGGCAGAAGGCACCACCTCAGTCTGAGCCTGTCTGTTCTGAATCGTCAGTTTCATGGTAATCCGCAGGCCCCTCCAGTCACCAGTTGCCTTGATGATGTCATCCCCCACTTTTTTTGGACACAAACCTAAAGGACCGATCTTGAGGACCAGGGCAGACGTGGCGCCGACTTCGCCACCGGTGCACCTCAGGTACACGACTTTGATGTCGTTGGGGTTGAACTTGGGCGGCGTGCTGGAGGTGGCTGGTGTCAGATGAACCTGGATTCAGGACGACCAAAGAAAGTTTGACCTTGGCCTCCTCCTAGCCAAAAGCTGAAAGAAGCAAGGTTTTTAAATATATGCATGCTTTATATGAAACTGCCATTTTTCTCCTAGGAACTCTCGAAGGCAACAATACATATGCAAGATTTTGATGTCAGTATGGCTTATGAAGTTGTGACATTAAAAATAATTCTCTACTGGGGAGACAGCATGGCAGTTTAAGTGCCTGCTGATAAGTGCAAGGACCAGGGTTCAATCCCTGGTACTGCATGCTGCATGGGCACTGGGGAGGTGGAGAGAGAAGGAGTATTACGAGCTACATAGCGAGACCCTGTGTCAAATAAATAAAGACAAAAGAAAAAATTTTAAATACCACAACTTTGAAGGAGACAGACAGAGAGAGAGAACAAAGAACTACCCAATAACAGGTGACTATTTCAATAAAATTTGGATTATCCCTACAAACTATGAAGTGATAAAAAAAAAAAATTGCATTGTACAAGCATATTGCCATAAAGGCACATTCATTATATTCTTATCTGTAAATAAAATAGGCTTCAAACTAATATGTGTAGCTAGTACCACTTGCATTTCATAAAGCCTACATATGAACTTATCGATTATGAGGGCAAGTCCGGAGAGCTGTGGATTAAAGGCTAATGCTCAGTGTTTTGTTTTTTTTTTATTGAGTGAAGGACTATGGGTCATTTAAAGGTTTAGTTTCTCTGCAGTTTGAGCTTTTCTATGTTAACTGTAAGTCATTGCCTCTGTGACATTTTAAAATTTCAGAATGTGGAAGATGCCCACTTTTAGAATAAGAAAATTATCACTTGAACATAAAATAACTAGGGACTAGGAAAATAAACTGAATGATTGAGACAAACTGAGTATTTTAGCATCTGAAAATAGACAATAATCATTTCCTTGCTAAATTCTTCACAGTGCTCCATGCTTTTTGGCATTTAGTTTCATGAGGAAATGAGATGCCATCTGACTTTTTCCCTTTTAGATAATTTGATTTCTTTCTGCGTGCATTTAAATTTTTTTTCCTTTATTTTTATATATGTTTCAAAATCTCATTCTAGGGCCAGAGAAATGGCTTGGGGCATAAGCTCCTGCCTCCCAAGTGCAAGGTCTGGAGTTTGATCCCAGGTACCACAAAGAAATAAGAATAAAATTAAAATAAACCTCATCATAAAACATGTACATTTAGAGAACTTTTTATATTTTTCTGTCATTGTTTTCTAATTCAGGAAAATTTTCCTTTAAAAAAAACAAACATTTTCAATTGCCTGCCCTCTATTCTGCTCTCCTGCTCAGAGTTATTATTTATTTGTTTGTTTTGGTCACAGGAATCAAACTTAGGACCCTGTGCTCACAGGCGGGCCCTGTGCTGCTGAACTGCAGCCCCAGCTCAGAGTGGTTGTTGATTCTCAGTTGTTTCCCTGAAGTCTTTCCCTGCTTTATTGATCTCAACTCTTCCTTTCATATTTTCCTGGCTTCTGGATGAATGCTGAAGCATTTCTGATGAAATTGTGATATCAAGAGATTAACTACTCTTCACTGCTTCTGCCTCATTTTAATTCTTCACTCATGCTTTCATTCCAAAGCAGTCTTCAATCCATGCCAATTTTATAGATAAGGCATCCAACTCAAATATTGCCTGAGCAACAAAAAAAAAAAAAAAAAAAAAAAAAAAAAAAAAAAAAAAAAAAAAAAAAAAAAAAAAAAAAAAAAAAAAAACAGATTTATCTCAGTCACTCTTCCTTTGTTGCTGGGACAAAATACCCGATATCTGCAATTAAGGAAAGAAAGGTTTATTTAGCTCTAGTTAGTGGAGGTTTCAGTTCACACTCAGCTGGATCTAAGGCAGAGTGGCACGTGGTAGAGAGTAGCAGTTCACGGTGACATCAAAGAGCACATAAAGGGGCAGCAGCTGAGGTGGCAAGCTAACCTCTGTCCCTCTTTGGATTTATATGCAGAGTGTCTGCCCCAGGGCAGTCACACTCATAATCCCAGCATTGGATCAAGAATGAAACACAAACTCCAGAATCTGTCCCATGACTACAGGTGGCTTTGGGGGAACAACTAGACACAGACCATAACAGGATTGCCTTAAATTTCTACTTGTTCCTTGAAATAAGATCTCCTGCAAAGGATTGTTTGCTTTTTTTTTTTTTTTTTTTTTTTTTTTTTTTTTTTTTTTTTTTTTTTTTTTTTTTTTTTTTTTTTTTTTTTTTTTTTTTTTTTTTT